>PVKS010011450.1:30922-56801 GCA_004027875.1 Aplodontia rufa | reverse complement strand
ATTATTGATAATGGGGTTACTTTTGGCTGGATGAACAGAAAAATGAGGCAAAATGTTTCATTTAACTTAGTAGAAAATTTAATGACAAAGCAAACAATTTTATCTTTCAATTTAAAAATGAATTTTTGACATTTAGCTGCAATATTTCTAGGCTATAAGTACTATACTACATTTATGTGTCTGTGTGTATGTGTGCACACGTGCACTCATGCATGCTGTTGGGGATCAAACCCTGGGCCTCATACATACTAGGCAAGCGTTCTGACACAGAGGTGTATCTCCATCTTTATGCTGCACTTTTTTGAGAACATTTTTGAAAAATAGATTTTTTAGGTTTTAATGTACAAAATCATTAAAAGAAAAAACGTAAAATACTTTGACTACTTGCACACACACACACACACACACACATATGTGTGTGTGTATATATATATATTTACACTTAATGGCTGCACACTATGTTTACACTAATGGAGATATCCCCTAAGAAGATAAGGGTTTGTCAACTACTATTTTTACTTTACATGTTATTATGTAGACAAATTTACATCTGTTAAAAGCTCAGTGAAATGTATCTCTGAATAGTTTTAGGCAGATGATATTTGGTAGTATAATATTTGTTTAATGAGGTCTTATGGCTGTTGTTAGACATTTGCTTTTATGTAGATATTTTACATTCCTACCTCTAATTATTTTTAGGCATCTTTGGGGTCTTCTTGGTGATTTTTCTAAAATAAATTTCTAAATGTGAAATTAACTTGTTAGTGAGCAAGAACATGAGTATAAACATTTTCAAATGCATAATTCTTTATTGTACCATGGAAGTATTTTTTCTGTACACAATCATTATTCCATATATTATTGTGTTTTCATAGAAAGTAATTGGTTCCCAAAACTATACAACGTCCAGAACACTGTAAAATATGTTTACAACATAGTTGAGTGGGGAGACTCTATTACTCCTCTTTAGTTTTCCATTTGTATTATTATATTTGTATTTTTGTATTATTGGCAGAACTAAAGCAAACAAGGAATAAAACAAGGAAATTGACACAGCACATATATCAAGAATAATTAATGTAACTGCTTTTAAATTCAACCTTCAAAAAGAAGTAACTGCTTTTAAAAGTCTCAACAAAATGATTTCAGTAAGACAGTGATTGTGTTTTGTTATTAAAATGTTTTGCTGTGTACTCTTAAAAAAATGAATAAATCATACATGAATATTGCCCCTTCAGAAAATTTAATGATGTAAAGAAATAATATCCAGGTATTTATTTTTAAAGCTAAATCATCACCTTTGTGATATGCTCCACTTGAGATGATAGGGCTACAGCTTTTGTTTTATGTTTTTTCCTCTTTGTGTGTATATGTGAGTGTGTGTGTGTGTGTGTGAGAGAGAGAGAGAGAGAGAGAAAGACAGAGTGAGTGTGTATATGTGTGTATATTCAATTCCCTTTCAAATACTACAGAATACCACATTTCAATTAAATAACACCGATACTACAGATCAAATGCTGCAAATACCATATTCAATTATTCTTCAGATTTTAAACTGAAAAATTTGGATTATTCAAAGGCCACCCCCTTCTTTGAAAAGGCAATTTAGATTAGTAATAAGAAAATGTGCCTCTCACCCTACCTCAACTGACAGGAAAGGCTTTTAAAGTTGATTATGATGATTATGATGATAGTAATTTTTCCACACTATCATATCAAGGCAAGAGCTGTTCAGGCATTGAACCAGCGAGCTCCACTGTTTTTGAAAAGTTGAATCCATTTTTCTCTGGAGTGAATTAGATATTTGGGAGCAGTGGAGCATGTCAGTGTGTCAAAGCATGGTAATTTGAGCTGTCTTAGTTTTGTAGTGGACCTCTATTTTATTTTACTTTCCATCATATTATACCTACCTAGGCCATTACGTTATAAATTAAATAGTCCATTTAATTCTAAAAATAAGTAGCCAAGAGTTGGGGTTACATACTCTTTGCATTATTCATGACACTTCTTTTGTTAAAATAGAAAATTGAAATTTAAATAAAGTAAAAAAGGCTATATCAAGTGCTTATATAAACAGGTTTCTATAAATTATCATAATTAAAACTTGTAGTGCTAAATCACATAAGCATTCAGCTAAATTAGAACTCTGAAATTAAAACATGAAGCTTAGCCCTCTGAATAATGATATAGAATGTTAATAAATGATGAAATTTGGTGAATTGTGGGCATATGGTAGGCAATTAAGTAATTAAAAGGGAAAGGTCAGACAGTTTCTAAATGTTAGTACAGTAGAGCTGCTGAGAACATAAACTTTTAACCAACTCTTACTGAATTTGTCCCTCCTGCAGCATCTTGAGCAATTATTTAAATTCTAACTATCAGTGTTCTCATCTGCAAAACATGGATGCTCATCTTTATATTTTATATCTACACAATTTACTTGCCCCGGTGAAATAAAATATGGACATTAAAAGTCTGTAGAAGGTCTTACACCATGTAAATGCAAGTTTTGGTCAGGAAGTTCTCAGGTATTTTGTGTTGCATGGGTTCATGGGTTCACGGATATTGTTCTCTATAAGATCAAGGTTGGACTTGTACAAAGGCAGTGGAAGAATGTACTATAGGCAGCGTGCTCTTGTGAGTTCTGTCCTCCCCACTGCAGAGGAATTAAATATTGGATGCTAATCTTACTGCCTGTGTGAGATAAAAAGGTAGCTTGTGAAAAGCCCTTAGCTAAGGTAATAATTTGCTATTTTTGTTGCCGTTTTATTTATAGTGTGATAGAAATTTTAGGTTACCTTGTCAGTCATTAGAACTCAATCGTTATTTGGTGTTTTGAGGCATGATTTAGAGAATTATTTTTGAAAACATGTTTCAATTAAATGAATTGCCAGTTCTTGTTAAAATTTTATTTCAACTTTTCCATATTTAGAATAGTTGTTATATTTCATTAAGTTGCCCTGAGGAAAATAGAATTTTGGTGGCAGAAGTTTGTTATTATTTGTGTCCATTTGAACTACATTTGAACTCAGAGTCCATTTGAACCACAATTGAATGGTCAATGTGGTTTTAATTGTACAGCTCCAAGTCCAAGAAATTTTTCTCATAATTTATAGACCATAGGAATTCTCTTCTCAGATGAGTTCTTTTAAAACATTGCAGTTTGTATTCATTGTACACACGTTATCAGCTTAAGAGTTCAATGGAGGTATGTATGAAAAAAGTTTGTAATGTTAAAATTTAATGAAAGAGGGGAAGGGAGGGATAAGGGTGGGTAATTAGGGGGGCACTCCTAGGGGTAATTATAATATCCAGAATCTATACACATTTTATAGTATTTTGTTAAAAACTTGTATGGTTGTTCAAAAATAAAAATATTAAAAAAATTTAGTGAAAGAAATTTTAAATTTAAAATCCCATTTAGGGTTCTTAAAATTTCCCATCAATTTCAATTTTAGTGGTCTTTAGAGTTTGCTCCTGGCTATATATTTCTCGTTTGTTCTTGAAAACTTGTATTTCACAAGGTGGTTGGATGTTGGTTCTCTCAGTTGTAGGTTAAGAAGGTGACTCAATATTTAAGTTAAATATTGCCATTGATGGTAACAGAAAAGAATATTAATGCATACAAGAAATGTTGTTCTTCTAGTAACAAAGGATGCATAGCTTACTAATTGACTCATGTCAACGTATGTTAAGCACCAAAATAATTAAATTCATAATAGTAATAATACTTTTAAAACTTTATGTTTTTACTTTAATTATAAGTATGGTGCTTCTTTACTATGCAAATTAATGATTTCATTGTGACATAGCCACACATGCATATAACATGCTGTGATCATAGCCACCCTTCTATCCACTCTCTCTTACTTCCCCTCTCCACTGTCCCTTTCCCCTTTCTCATAGTCCTCCTCTGCTTTTATGTTGCATGTCCTTGCCCCCAGTCCCCAGATTCCACATCTGAGAGAAAATATGCCTTACGTGTCTTTCTGAGTCTACCTTACTTTAATTTTCATGATCCTGTCTAGTTTCTTCTTTTTTGTTTTCCTGCAAAATAACAAGAGTTTAATTCTACTTTATAGCTGAACAGTATTCCTTAGTGTACATATACTGTCTTTTCTTTATCCATTCATCTGTTGATGGGCATCTGGGCTTCCGTAACGTGGCTATTGTGAATAGTGATACAATAAACACAGGTGTGCAGGTTCTCTCTTAGTTCTTGACTTTCAGTCTTTATGTATATTCCCAGGAGTATAGCTGGATCATATGGTAATTCTATCTTCAGTTTTTTGAGGAACTTCCGTATTTTTTCTGAGTGCCTATACTACTTTATATTCCCACCAATAGTGTTCAGGAGTTCCTTTTCCCTCATACCTCACCAGCATTTGCTGTCTTTGTTTTCTTGATAGTAGCCATTCTGATGGGGCAATGTAGAATCTCAAGGTCGTTTTGATTTCCCTTTTATTGATGACTATGAATGTAGAATTTTTTTCATGAGTTTATTGATCATTTGTATTTCTTTTGAGAAATATCTGTTCATATCATTTGCCCATTTATTGATTGGATTACTTCTTGTTTTGGTGTTGATTTATTATTAGTTCTTTACATATTCTGGATATCAATCCTCTGTCAGACGAAAAACTGGCAAAGATTTTCTTCCATTCTGTAGACTGTCTCTTTATTCTGTTGATTGCTTACTTTGCTATGCTGAAGCTTTTTAATTTGATGTTATCCCACTTGTCAATTCTTGCTATTATTTTTTGAGCAATTGGAGTTCTATTCAGGAAATCACTGCCAGTACCAAATAGTTCCTTTCTTTACTCTAGTATTTTAAAAGTTCCCAGTCTTAAATTAAGACCTTTGAATATAGGGTGAGGTAGAGAGGGGTCTAATTTCAGTCTACTATATGTGAATGTCTAGTTTTCTCAGTGCTATTTGTTGAAGATGCAGATTTTTCTCCAAAGTATATTTTTTCCTTCTCAGTCAAGAATTAGATGAATTTAGATGCATAGCTTTATTCCAGGGTCCTCCATTCTTTCCACTGGTCTACATGTCTATTTTTATGCCAGTACCATGATGTTATTGTTATAATGATTGTGGTATATTTTGAAGTTAAGTTTAGTGATGTGTCCAGCATTGTTCATTTTTCTCAGGGTTACTTTTGCTTTTTGGGGTCTGTTGTCCTTCCATATAAATTTTAGGATTAATTTTGGCAATTCTGTAAAAAATGTTATTGGTATTTTTGATAGGGATTGTGTCCAATCTGCAAATTGTATTGTATATTATGAACATTTTAAGAATATTAATTCCCCCAAACTGTGAACATTGAGGTTCTTTCCAATTTCTTTCTTCAAATTGTTTTTTTATAAAGGTCATTGTAGAACAAGTCTTTCACATCCTTAGTGAAGTTTATTCATAATTTTGTGGGTTTTTTTTTTGAGGCTATTGTGAATAGGGTTGTTTTCCTGTTTTCTTTCTCAGTGAATTAATTATTGATGTGCAGTATAGTTACTGATTTCTTTATGTTTATTTTGTATTCTGAATTAATCAGTTCTAAGAATCTTTTGGTGGAATCTTTGGGTTTTTTTAGGCAAAGCATCATATCATCTGCAAACAGTGATAATTTGACTTCCTCCTTTCCTATTTACATCTCTTTCAGTTCTTTCTCTTGCCTGATTTGTCTGGCTGAAGTTTCCAGTACTATATTAAGCCACAGTGGTGAGAGTGGTGATCCTTGTCTCATTCCTCATGATTTTAAAGGAAGTGCTTTCAATTTTTCTCCATTAAGAATGCTATTGATTATGGGTTGTTCACAAATAAATTTTTAAAAATTATTTTGAGGTATGATCTTTCAATACCTAGTTTATTTGTTTTTTATCATAAAAAGATATTGAAGATGCTTTAAAGGTTTTCTGCATCTACAGAGATGATCATGTTACTTTTATTTTTTATTCTGTTGTATGCTGTATTATATATGTCAACTTAACTTTGGCTGAAACCAACTTGGTCATGGTGTAGTAGTTTAAAAATGCTGTGAGTTTTTTTTAAACTACAAAATAGGAAGTTTAATAATAGGAAGAGAAGTGCTTGATTGGTCTGCTAACTATATAATTAAGAATTTAATTGAGTTGAGATTTATGTTCATGTCATAAAAAGTTGATTTTCACCCATGTGAAATGTTGTTGATGGATTGTATAAACCAAAGTAATTGAAAGTATGAAATGTTTCTAAAATTTAAGCCTAGAACCTCTTGATGAGTTATTCCATTTTAAGTATATGAATTTCTAAGACTCTGTTCAAGGAATTAAATTGATAAACCTAATAGATAGGTATTCTAGCTTGGATCTTGAGTGTCCCCAAAAGTCCTGTGTTTTAGAGAATTGTTGCTGAAGCTTGTTGTCATTGGGAGGTAGTTGAGTCTTTAGCAGGTGATGCCTAGTGTACTTTATATGCATTGTTCTGCGTGTGCCCTTGAAGGTGATTTTGGGATCCTGGCCCCTCCCTCTTTTGCCTTTAACTTTCTAGCAATGAGCTGAATGGTCCCACTCTGAATTTGCTGCTCTCATGATATGTGGCCTTGCCCCAGATCCGAAAGCAATGCTTCTGCTCTTTTATGGACTAAAACCTCCTGTGAAACAAAATAATTATTTTCTTTTTATAAATTTACTTATCCCAGGTATTTGTTATATTGATAGAAAGTTAACTAATGAAATAGACCAATAAAGGACCTTTTCCTGTAAAGAAAAATATTGTAAAGTAATTCCATTTCCTTTTTTGTTCTGTTATTCATAAATTATCACTCAATTTCTGATTTTATAATAAGCATTATTCTCTTGGTTATAATATATAGTTCAGTCATTTCCACAAAGAATGGCAAAGAAAATTCATTAGTATTAACTGTTAAGTTAAAGGTACCTGGTTCAGAGCTGGCATGGTGGCCAGTGTTTAGAGCATTTGCACAAGGATCCGAGTTCAAATCCCAGGGCCACATGCACAGTTAAGTGTTGGGAGAGCAGTTAAAATCAGATGAAAAAATAAATAAAATTGATTTTCTCCTTCTCTCTCTCTTAAAAAAAAAAAAGATACCTGATTCAAAGAATCAGCATATAAAACAAACATCTAGAAGGCAGATAAGGACCTTTAAGTTTCTTTCCCTCCATTCACAATTTATTTACATGCTACCTAATCTTTGATGTGCAAGTTTTAACCTCTCTTTGAAGAGATAATTTCCGTAATGTACTTGACACAGAACCTGGGTTTCAAGGCAGTTGAAGAATGTTATCCCTAGTCCTCTTTTCTGATGTTTCACATACTCCACTTTCTCTCGTCAACTTTCTTCCTGTTCTCTCTCTCTTTATGCTTATTATTTTACTTAACTTTTAAAACTACTCCCTTGTCATTTTTTTGTGACTCTCATTTCCCTCAGCTATTTTCTACGTTCCTTTTAAGTCTTATAATCATACTTGGAGATGGTAATTGCTTGGCAAATACTGGGCAATTGGTCTTTTCTACCTGGGAATGATTGTTATGCTGTACAGAAAAGGTGGGTATGACTACTGTCATGGAGCAAGATCTAGCAGAGGCATTGTCCTACTTAGAGTTCACATTTCCAACTCCACCCTCCCAACCAGATAAAGAAATATAGTGTTTGTTTTGCTTAGAACCCTGAGCAAAGTATTTCGACTATTAGACTAGGTGATAGATAAAACATGAATTATATTTGTGCCTTGGCAAAACTTTTTCAGAACTCCATCTGGAATCTTGAAGCTAATTAATTTCATCCTGAATCCCAAAGTTCCTAGTCCAGCAAAGCCTACAAATTTACTATTAAAATTTGATAGAAAAAGATCCACAAAGATTTTCTTTTGACAACATTGCTAGACACTACAATGTTTAATGATAGAATTTTCAGAGAATATGTTCATTCATCTGTACTGTCTCTTCCTCATATTCTGTTGATTTAATGGTCCAGGCATTGTCCTCTGTTAACCCTTCTATCTCCTGAGCGTTCTGGGATCCCCACACTCTCATGAGTAAATTTCCTGGTTTTGTCAAGAGCTTGCTGATGGTTTTATTTGGAGAAGAATCAGTTATAACATTTGAGTCTTTAGAATTGAGTCTACTCTTTTTCATACAGTTCCCCATCCTTAGGGTCTGGGAGTATGCTGCTGTTCTGCCTACAGAAGAGAGATGTAACACTTTGATATATATATATATATATATATATATATATATATATATACACACACACGCACACATATATACACACACATATATATACATATATACATATACACACACGTATATATGCACATACATACATATATACATGAAATATATAAAATATTAATTATATTTGTTTTTATTACAGCCTTTTCTCCCTTCCCCCTTTGCTGTGTTCTGCCAGCCTTTTGCTGATTCCCTCACCTTCATGGATACCACCTCCCATTAGTTCTCCTGTGAGCTCCTGCTATCATCCTTTTCACATTCTTCATCTCAGTGAGCAACCTGTTCAAGGCCCTGTCTTTATAGTTCCTTCAGCTTGATGATGTCTATACCCAATTCTGTTGAGCACTCTCTGTGACCAGAGTTATTTCACTTCTGTCAATCCATAGACCTCCTTTACAGGTTTCCCTTCTTTTACTTTTTCCTAAAAATTATGTATTCTCAAAGATTCTTTCTTATGCTTTGCTGTTTCCCTTCTTACCATGTTTAGTTTACTCCATTCAAGCTTCCATAGATTTAATAATATACTGATGACTTCCAAATCTCAACTTTACTCCAGTGTCCAGAGCTCTAAGACTACACAGACTGCTTTCCCTTGGCTTTGGTGTACAATAATGCATGCCCAAAACTAATTTTGTTATGTTTTTGAATTATCTTTTTTTTATGTTTTGGGGAATGGTACCAACATACATCCATCCCTAACCTCAAGCTTTGATCAATAAATTCTGTCTGAATATTATTTCATTATAATATAAGTCTCTGATTCAACTCTCAGATAGCTTCACGACTCCATCTTAATTCTTACTCTCATGATTGATGAACTCCTTTCTCTTCTTCAGACTGTTGAGAAATATCTTTATTTTTATGCCTCAGGTTTCCATGTCTGGCTACTACCTAATAGCTCCCCTGTATGGAATGAAGACATCTCACTTCACTCCTATTCCACCACCCCATAGTCATCCCTGTTCTCAGCCAACTTTCACTTAATATATATGTCAGAATTTTTAGGAAGACACTTCCCCCACTGAAAATCTCTTCTTATAATCCCTTATATTTTACTCTTTCTAGATTATTGTATCTTATTTGTTCTACTTCATCGGGTTTAGATAAGTTGAATCAGGTGACGAGATTCATCTCTACCTGATGAGCTGCTGAAATGGAAAGGGAGTTGTGGTGAGTGTACAGGGGCTGAAATCTACTTGTGGACCTGAACTCCTCAGTACAATGTTTGCATAGCATTATCCTTTACCAGTTATTCTTCTAAGTACTTTAAATGTCCAGTGAGTAATTGTATTATTATTACCAATTTATAGATGAAGAAACTGAGGCATAGAGATGTTAACTAACTCACTGATGATTATAAAGTTATAGAGTAAAAGAGCTAAGTATTCAAACCTCACTCTTTTTGGCTATTAGGTTATGTTGGGAGTGGAGAGAGAGGTGTAGGATTCCAGCTTTTTGATGTTTTCTCCTCCAAAATCTAGTATTATACTAGATAATAGAAACCAGTTGATTAACAGATACTATGTAAGTATGCATGATTTTGAACTATGTAGTAAATATTTTAGGGGCTGTGAAAAGGACTGACAATATTATTTGTTCTCCCACAGATCTTTCCTTATGAGAAAGATTTAAGTTTTCTAAAGTGTGAACATGAAGTATTGATAATGCCCATCATTCTATGTGTCCATGTACATATCTTAATTTTATGATTTTAAGTAAGAGACCAACAAAATGAAAGTTCACAAAAATCTAAGTGACAAAGGACAGTGAATCAGGTGTTTTTTATTTTTTATGAAACAAAACTTGTTTTTTAACAAATACTTTTTAGATTAATCAAAAATAATTTGTTTCGGGGCAGGTCTTATGCCTCTATTTGGAAGATTTTTGTAAAAGAGTGAAAATGAATTTTTTCTGACCAACAATGCTCTCTCCCCATCATCTCTTCCCTTTGGGGTACTTGTTTCAGAATGTCTCTGCATAGAATTGGGCCACAGAATATTCTGGATTATGTTAACTTCTTTGGACTCAAATTTGGGAAGTGATTCAGGGAAAAAGAGATAAGAAATAAAAAAAAATTCTACTTACCTGGTGGCATATATTTTCAGTAAGGAATCAACAAAATTCAAAACCACTCATATTACTAAATTTAATGTTCTAATTTTGATTAGTTTTGAATATACATGTCTATTTAACATAGAGATTAAAAATAGAATTGATTTTAGTCAGCTTTTCCTCTGCCATAACCAAAAGACCTGATTAAGACTGTTAAAGATTATTTGGTTTCATGGTTTCAGTAAACTACCAGCTCCATTGCTCTGAGCCCAGGATGAGGCAGAACATCATGGTGGAAAGGAAGGGTGTGGCAGAGGAAAGCAGCCACAGTTTAATAGTCAGGAAGGAAAGAGAGAGAAGGTCGGAGGGAGAGAGAGAGAGAAAGAGAGAGAGAGAGAGAAAGAGTGAGGGAGAGAAGGAGCTCTCCTCACAAAACCCAAAGGCACCCACCTCCTCCAGATGTACCCTACCTGTCCACAGTTACCACTCAGTTTATCCCTGTCAGGGAATTAACACATTGATTGGGTTAAAACTCTCATAACCCAATCATTTCGCCTTTGAACTTTCTTGCATTGTCTCACACATGAGCTTCTGGGGGACGCATTGTGTCTAAACCCTAACAGTCTACTTTTACTAAACTTGCTCAAATGTAGATATTTATAAGCCGATGGATTTGGTAATCTACAAAAATCAGATGCTAAGGAGAATTGTTTCCTGATTCCCAATCACTAGTTATCGTGTAAGAATAATCTTTCTATAACAAGGAGAAAAAATGAAGCACTGCCACCTAACCTGGATTCTCTCCACACAAATTAGCATTTGTGTGATCTTGTCCTAAGCCTATGTGATACAAGAAGCTAAAATGCTAAGAAGACTCTATTGAATATATAGTAATGTTCAAATATTTAATTTGTTTTAAAAATGTGATTATGTAAATAGCTGCAGTAGCTGTAATCAAGATGATTCCTTGGGAAGAAATTTAACTGATTCTTAAGAAATTTTTTTTTTTTTTGCTGAAATAGTGAACATACATAGCTCAAAAAGTCAACTACTACAAGAAAACTTCAGCAAGCAAACAACATCAACTATAATAATAATCAGAACAAAAACTACTGACTCTTGCCTCCATTTTTTCAGTCTTTTCATGATGTACTTTCCTGACAGAAATCATCTTAATTCTTTTAACTGTTTTTTTAATTCCAGTTTTAAAGTTTATATAGTAAGTTTCTAATTTTTCAGAATCCATTAACTTCCCAGTATGGAAGGTTGAGGACTAGGCATCTTTTTTTTTTTTTTTAAGAGAGAGGGACAGTGAGAGAGACAGAGAAAGAGAGAAACAACTTTATTTAGTTTTTCACATGGCCTTTGTTGCTCCAACACTTAGTTGAGTACGTGGTGCTGGGGTTTGAACCCAGGTCCTCCTGTTTGCCAGGCAAGTGCTGAAACCACTGAGCCACCACTGTAGCCCAGGACTGGGCATCTTAACTAACCCACCACATCACACATCTTCCACTCCTTGTCCTCCAGGTACAGTCATGATTATTGCTTAGAGGAAAGCCCAGTGTAAATGTTAACTGCTTCTCAGAGCTGTCATGATTACCTGTTTTTCAAAGTGATGTAATCATTTCCATTTTGCTATTTACCTGGTGGCATTCATTAGTTTTCTAGTGACCTATTGATAGTGCTTCCACAGCAGAACAGAACCACAAAGCTTTTCTCAGCGTAGTCGAACACATCAGGGAATGAATCAATCAGGCTGGTCCAGATTATGCTGTGGTAAAACAGCTCAAGCCCTTCTGGAGTTACTCAAGAATTCCCTCTTTCCATAGAACCACTGCCAAACTTATGGACTCAGCTTTCTAGGCTCATTTATCTCTTTTGTTCTGTTCAGTTGGGTATTCCATTCATCATTATTTTTTCCATTCATGGTTTATGGAGCCAGGACTTGCATTCATCATAATTCCATCATCTTGGGAATGCCTTTCACTTGCTCTTATGTGTTTCTTCTATACTCTGAATTTATCCCTTGGTGTTGGAAGAATACATCTTCCGGAAGTTACTTTCGAACTTTTTAGGAGAAAGAAATTTGAGCTTGTACATATCTGAAAATCTTTTCCTTCTGCATTTCTGTGTGACTGAAGAATTCTAGCTTGGAAACTCATTTCCCTTCATATTTTGGAAGGCATATGTCTTTGTTTTGTGCTGCTATAATGGTATGTCACAGACTGAGTAGTTTACAGTAGAAATTTATTTGGTTTATAGATCTGAAAGCTGCAATATCCAAGATTCGGGGGCTGCTTCTGATGAGCAGCTCTTCTTGGTACATCATAGTGTGGTGGAAGGCATCCTAGGGTATAAGAGTACCCAGAAGTGCCAGTGGAAGGGAACCAAACTCACCATTGTAATGGCACCACTTTTGCAATAATGAAACTACTCCTTGGACAATAGCATTAATCCATCCCTCAGGGCAGGTCCCCATGGATGACTGAGTCACCACCTAAAGGTTCCACCTCTCAACACTGCCGCCTGGGGGATCACATTTTCAACGTATAAACATTAGGGGACATATTCAAACCATAGCAGCAGTGTTCCATTGTCTATGTTATATCCTTTACTTCTGTTAAAAAGGATCATGAATATTTGAATGGCACTTGCTTCCATTTAATGAAATTTTTATCTCCACTCTTCTGATCTCTCATAGTGACATACCTTAGCATACCTCTTTTTGTTTTTTTCATTTATTTTGGATTATAGAACCAAAAAGTAACTGAAGCTCTTTATTAATTGATGGAATTTAGGGCCTGTGGATGTTACTGAGATGTGAGATATGGAGGGAAGCTGATTAATTTCTTCATTATTCCTTCTCCTCCCTTCTGAATCTCAAATGCTAGTTTTTGTAGTCTCGTGGATCAGTTTCTCCAGATCTGAATTTTCCAGATTCCCACCTTCTCGTCTATTTCTGGAAGCTTACTGGGAAAGGAGTCTTAAGCAATACATTGCAATATGTAGACTTTTACCTTAGCAGGCATGTCACCTCTCCTGCCACTTTGTTTCCTTCCTGGCTTCTTGTTCTGCAACTCCTCAGATTTATCCTCCAGTGTCTTGTAAAGTTAGGGAATGCTATTGCCCAATTTCATCTGGTGAAGGGAATATTGGTTCTAACACATCTTGCATTGTTCTCTTTTCTGCACTAGCTCTCGCTCCACATTCAAGATTCCCAGTCTCCCTAGTAGTAGTGTCTTACCAGGTACTAAGCTACTTCTCTTTGTCCTGTGCTACGTAGCATCTGTGTCAATTCTGGATCACTTACATTTTATTATCTTTCCTACTAAATATGAAATATGTAAATACTGCTTGTTTCCAAATTTTGGTTACAAGTTAAAAAAATTGTTTTCAGGTGTCAGTCCATTTGCTTTGACTGGTATACTCTATCAGTGACTTACAACAGCAGACAAATAATGGAATCAGTGTGGATTGCATTTTTCATTCTCATTGATCTTTTAATTTCCTAATAGGAGAATGCATGCATTTTTAAAATAGCATTCATGAGAAGCAAATAACAAATGTAAAATTTCAGTGGATTGTATTTTCCTGGTTCTTTGTATTTCTAGTAAGTTTTATTGGATGTGGACATTGGAACGTATTATGTCTTTTAGCAGATATTGGGTGCAGTTTTTAAAATATTCTTGAGTTTGTTTCAATGTATTAGTTGGTTTCATGCTTTTGAAGTTTGTTGGGCAGCACAATAGCAAAGGTCAGTTCAGGACTTTCTTCTTCTGTTACTGAGTCTAGACCCTTCTGATGACTCTACCCAATGCCCAGAGAATCCTGAGGTTTCCAAGTTAATTGGTGGTAAACGGCACAATTTCCGGCTCTGTGTTAGGGTCAGCTCTCATCACCACTGGGTCTGTCCCCAAACTTGGGTCCTTTTCTAACGTTCATATGTTAGCTGGCCATCAGCTGAGTGCAGGAGGAGAATATATGCCCATCTCTAAAGTTTGCTCTGTAGGCAGCTCTCTCTGCTCTGAGTCTCTGTTCTGTAAAGTTTAGGGGGTTTGGTCTTTGCAGACTCACAGCTTTATCTTCTCCATTCACAGGTCTGCCAGTTTTACTTCTCTGTAGGAAAATTTGTCAGAAGAGTAATAGTAAACGGAGGCAATTACAGAGTTTACCTCATTTTTTCTCACCTTCCCCCAGTGATTATCATTCTTCATTATCTGAAGAGCAATATCTGGAAAAAATTTTTGGTATGTTTATGTTAGTTCTTTTGTTATTTCAATGGAGTGGTAAATCTGGTGTTACTCCATCTTGGCCAGAAGTAGAAGCTATAGGATAGATATTGGTTTTTAATTATTACTGTATATTTTTTACTATAGTCTACGAAATTCATATTTACATAACAGTTGATATACCAAGAGTAATGTGTCAGCACAATTAAGTTAAAAACACCAAGATATGAGGCTGGATTGGTGGTTCAGCAGTTCTGGCTCTTGCCTGGCATGCGCGAGGATGTGGGTTCTAACCCCAGCATGATGTGCACAATGAAGTGTTAGAGCAACGAAAGCCACATGAAAAATTGAATAAAATTGATTCTCTTTATTTCTCACTGTCCCTCTCTCTTAAAAAAGTAAAAAAATAAAAATCCCCACCAAAATCCCTGTGAGAATTTTTCTATCAATTGTATCATCAAATGTGCTTAGTTGAGCATCAACTTAGAAATGATTTGTGCAGATAGAAAAATTGGTCTGTTTTCCAGGAATTTTTTTTTTTTTGGGGAGGGGGTGAAGAAAAGTTTAATAGACTTCATTGTGTTCGTCAGTTAAGAAAGTATAGGCAAAAAACTGGAGCAGTTGCTCAGTGGTTTCGGCCCTTGGACCCAGGTTTGAACCCCAGCACCATATACACAGCTATTTGCCAGAAAAACAAAACCAGATGAAAAACTAAATAAAAAATTTATTCTCACTCTCTCTCTGCTTCTCTTTCTCTTTAAAAATGGACAAAGAAAAGATAGCCAAGAAGGAAGGGAACTATAACAAGAAGGAAAGGAAATATAACTGGATTGATTGTTGTATCAGTTTACATTCAGCTTGTTGTGGGGTCCGGATATCAACACATAGTGAGACCACCAGATACCAGAGTTAAAAAAATTATTTTGGGGAAAAATAAGAAACAGAAAAGAGAAGAAACAGGCTGGTGCACCAGGGCCACTGCTCCAAAACAAAGTTCAGGGAGAGCAGCAGCCCTGAGTGACTCAAGCAGGCTGCTTTAAAAGGAAAATTTTGGCAGGCTTACAAATGGGCTTACAAAAGGCGTTCTTCAAGAAATGCAAGCAGCAAGCAAGCTTCAGTTTATCTATTTCAAGCTGTATCTAGCGGGTTAGCAGGGTGGGCTAGGCAGGGAGACAAACTATCCATATCTGAAACTGGCAGCTTGTGGGAGCCTCCAGAGGGATGCTCCGCAGAGACAGTCACAATGACGTAGACTATGACCATATTGTTTTATCTCAGGTATTTCTCCATTCAGCAAGACTCAGTTTTGGCATGGTCAATCTTAACTAAACATATTTGCTTTATATCAGAGGGTCTTTACCCTTTTACAAGCTGATGCTAAAAATCAACTTGAAGATGAAAAATATCTATTTAAAAAGCTTTTATTAATGGCATACTATAAACATACATATCTAAATAAAGCCAAAGGTATTTTTTATTTTAAAAGGATGGATCTGTACAGAGATGTAAAAAAATACAAGTTATAAAGCTGTATTACTAGTATTTTTCATTTACTTTATAATTATGATATAAATGTTTATTCATACTTTGGCCATGAGAACTGACAGATGTTTTTAGAATTGCACCTTGGGAATAATATGCACCAATTTCACATGAATATGTATATGATGATATCTGTTGTCCTCCAAGGTATGGAACTGATTGGTGCTCCTGAAGAGTTTTGGCTGGAATATTTTCTTACAGGTCCTTCAGGAGAGAGTAGGTTTAAAAGGAAAAGCACTTATTCAAATAACTATGATATTCCTGATTGTGTCTTCTTGGATGATTAGTTTAATTTCTCTGGATCTCAATTTTCTCTCTATAAAATGGTAGTAAAGAATCAGATATATGTATGTTTTCATTTTTTTTTGTTTATTTCCTTTGAGTTAGTGAATATTGGGGGTTTTCATTCTTACCATTGTGTAACGAGTGAAACTTTATTCTGAATTGTTGATGTTAGGATTCTTTGAAGATATATATATGTGTATACACACACACACACACACACACACACACACATACATACACACACCTAACACACAGGCAGCCTGGCACTTTGTAAATATTCACCTAATATTACTTGCAATCCATTTCTCCCCTTAAACTAACATGAATGGTAAGGTAATGAATCTCAGATTTTGTATATATATATATATATATATATAAAATCTACTTTAAAGAAGTTAAAGCAATTGATAAGCCTTTCTTAATCTGAAGAGTGGTTGAAATGTTTTATAGGTTGAACTCAAGGGCTCTCAGAGCTCTTCTAGAATCAAAGGACTAAGTTTAGTGCTTTTGGACTTTTACTTATGACTTACTCAGCATAAAACTGTAGTATGCTTTTATGAGCATTATCTCAAGAGTGATATTAAGTGAAAGGGAAAAAATGATGTAGATAACATTGAATAAGCCACTGAATCATATAGACAGTGAGAATTCTTAAAAGGGAATTTAAGAGAAGGTTTAATAGTTGCATATAGAGATCTGTCAAACATTGTTAGGAATTTAAAACAATACGCAATGCAGATCTTTAAAAATATCTCCTTGATGTGTTAATTAATTAACTAATAGCATTAGCCTTATCACTTTCTCTGGCAAAATATCAATTTCCATTTCAGAAATTCTCCCTTTTTTTTTTTTTTAAAGAGAGGGACAGAGAAAGAGAAAATCAATTTTATTTAGTTTTTCATGAGGGAGAGTGAGAAAGAGAAAATCAATTTTATTTAGTTTTTCATGTGGCCTCAGTCGCTCCAACACTTCATTGTGTACATGGTGCTGGGGTTTGAACTTGCATTCTTGCACTTGCCAGGCAAGCGCCTTAACTGCTGAGCCACTGCTCCAGCTCTTCTCCCTTGTTCTTTATACCTTCAACGACTCTGAAAAATGTTCCAGTTAAAGATGAATGCTATAAAATTTATTTAGTAAAGAAATTTCCATTAACTGATTATTTGCATTGAATTTTGTCTGAATACAAGATATATTGCTTGTCCAAAATTCTGGGAGGAAAATTTGGGAAAGATATAGAGAATGACTTGATTAAACCTTTTCTTTACCTGATATTAATATTTAAGAAGGAAAATATTTTTTTCTCATGCAATATGTTTCTATTTCAGTGTTCATTAACTATAATCAAATAATGCAAAGAAAATCACATGTAAATCATATATTTGACTTATTCATCATAGTTCTAAAGTTTTAGATTACTTAAATATTTTTAAATAAATCACACATATCTCTTTGAATCTCAGAAAAGTTTTTTTGATCTCTGTCAAAAAATGTATAATTATTAAGAAGTTCTAATTAGGAAATTATTTCTCTTGAGAAAATAATTATAATTTAGAATGTTTTTCAATTATTCCATTTTAGTCTTGAGTTTTGTCTCTTTGTTAGGAAATAGGAATTTTTTTTTTATAGTAGAGAAAGCATTGAAATCCACAAGAGGAAACCTTGGTTCCAAATGTTTGGGTCTTCTGTTGCTATTTATTTATTTATTTATTTAAAGTACTGGGGAATTGAACTCAGGGCTTCACACATGCTAGCAAACTGCATTCCTAGCCCTAAATTCTTTTGAAAAATGAGACAGAGCTCTCACTCTTTCATAGGATTGTTATGAGAATCTTATTAGTTAACAAATTCTTGGCTTTATTTTTATTTATTCATTTTTGTTTTGGTTTGGAGTGCTGGGGATCAAACACAGGGTCTCATACATGCTAGTCAAGCATTGTACCACTGAGCTACATTACCAAGCTAGGTAATATCTTTGAAACTGTTTAGTAAAGATCTTTACAAATATGTGGAGATAGAATCTTAAATTAATTAATGTAAAATAAAGCACAAAGTTCCATTTATCAGTTTTTATTGATAGTACATTTTTATATGTATTCTTTTTTTCTTTATAACAGTTTACCTAAAAGTTATTTTCTTATTTCTTTCCTCCCTCCCTCTCTCCCTCCCTTCCCTTTTCTTTCATTTTTTTTTTTTTTTTTGGTACCTTGGATTAAATTCAGGGCATTTAACCACTGAGACACATACCTAGCTCTTTTTATTTTTTATTTTGAGACAGGGTCTCGCTTAGTTTCTTAGACCTTGCTAAGTTGTTGAACTTGTGATCATTTTGCCTCAGCTTCCTGAGCTATTGGGATTATAGGTGTGCACCACCATGCCTGGTTATTTTCTCATTTTTAAAGATTAATTAATACTAATACTTTTAATTGATTCTCAGAAAAAGTCAACATTTTATTCAGGTCCATTTAACTGTGACAGAGCTAAGATTCAAACCTAGGTCCACTGTAGTAACGGTGAGAGATGACATGTCCTCCAAAGGCTCATGTGTTGAATACTTGGTCCCCAGTGCAGCAGTGTTCAGTGGCAGGGCTTTTGGGATGTGATCATGAAGGTTCTGATCTCATGAATGGACTTATATACTGAAGGGTCTGTAATTGAATGGAATATTGGGAGGTGGCAGAAACTGTAGGAGGTGAGACCTAGTCGTAGGAAGTAAGTCCCTGGGAGTAATCCCTGGGAGTATACATGTTGTTCTATTGTCCCTTCCTCATTCTTCTACTGTGCTTTCTGGCCACCATGAGATGAGCAATTTTGCTCCTCCACACCCTTCCCCTCCCACCATGGTGTTCTGCCTCACCACAAGCTCAGAAACAATGAAGCCAGATGACCACAGACTCGAGACTGAAATTGTGACACAAAATAATCTTTCCTCTTTAAGTTGTTTTTCTCAGGTATTTTGTAACAATGATGAAAAGTTGACCAATGCACCTGTACTGTTCTATTCCATTACACCCAATTTTGTGTATTGAGCAGCTTTTCCTTATTTTGCCAATGCCATTCTCTCTCCCTCTCTCTATCTTTCCCTCTCTCAAGAAACTGTAAGTACTAATAAGCACCATTATAAATAAATTCATACTCAGTGTATTTACAGTTATCCAAATGACCGGGAAAATAAACAGAGAGCCATGTAGCATACCTTGATAAAGTTATGGGTATGATGAGCGCACAATAAAAGATAGGCCAGGGGAGAATTTTAAGGGGATGAGATGTTTGAGGGAGTCACGTTGGTCATTGTATTGGTAAGCAGCAGAAGACACAGCATGCACAAAGGTATAGAACGCTAAGGGAGCTCAGAAACGTAAATCACAGACAAACTAACTGTACAATGTGGATAATGTTGGGAGATAACATTGCAAACTTATGCAGGTTTCTGATTGAGAGAGCAATCTGTACCTCTCTCAAATTTCTGGACTTTTTACCCTGAAGTGATGGGGGAGAGACCACTGAATGATTTTTAAAACATGAAGTGGCCTTCTGAGATTCCTCTTGTGGACTTATCCCTCCTCTCAACAGAGCAAGAGAAGAGAGAGAACATCCCTAGGTCTTGTTCAAGATTCAGAACCCTTCGATTTTTAAAAATCTGAGATAAGTACTGCAGATATTACTTTATGGATTAAAGAAATGATTTCATTCATGCAATTAATATTTGTTGCTTTTACCATCTAGCATGAGCTCAAGTAAGTATAGTAGCTAAAGTGATGAAAGATAGTGTTTCTAACCCTCATGGGTGGCACTAATATGCACTTCAACAGCTTTAATGAATTATGGTAAATGTTCTGACAGAGATTTGCATAGAAGGAATTTACCCAGATCAGAACAATCTATCAAATATTAAATTTATGAAAATAACAAAAATTGCCGAAGGCTAGTGTTTGATTTCTTAATTCTGTAATGCTCAAGCATGACATTCTCTTCTTAGGGACTCACAAAGGTGTCAATGTTGTATAAAAATGCATTTGGAAATTGTGTAATTTAGAAAACAGTTTTCACATTCCTGGATCAGAAGGCTCAGCATGCAAAAGAGTCAGTTCTCCCCAAATTGACCTGTAGGTTCAAGGCAGTTCTTATTAGTATTTTTTGGGGTAGAGATTGGCAGAAATATTCTAAAATGTATATTGAATAGAGGAGTCCTTGGTACAGTCAAAACAATTTTAAATAAAATACATAATGTGGGGGAAATTAATCTTATCCATGTCTTATTGTTTAACTACACTATTCAAGACAGTACAGTCTTGGAAGGGAGAGAGACCCATAACGCAGTGGAATCAAATGAAGCAAGTAACAGGAGAATCATATACATATCCAATTAGTATTTTTTTTTAACGAGAGAGGGACAGTGAGAAAGAGAGAGAGAGAGAGAGAGAGAAAGACAGAATCAATTTTATTTAGTTTTTCATGTGGCTTTCATTGCTCCTGCACATTTGTGTACATGGTGCTGGGGTTCAAACTTGCAGACTTGAGTGCTGTAACCATTGAGCAACTTCTCCAGTCCTGACCAATAAGTTTTGTTTATTTATTTGTTTTTGTTTTAAAGAGAGAGAGAGAGGGAGAAAGAGAGAATCAGTTTTATTTAGTTTTTCATGTGGCTCTTATTGCTCCGAGATTTAGTTGTGTACGTGGTGCTGGGGTTTGAATTCATGTCTTCGCACATGCCAAGCAAGTGCGATAACTGCTGAGTCACTGCTCCAGCCCCTTCCAATTAGTTTTTAAGGAAAAAAGCAAGTGAATCGAGGAAATAAAGCCTTTTTAAAGCATTATTTAAGTTGTGGTGGAACAACTGGCTATCTATAAATTAAACAATGAGACCTGAGTCTCACAGGTAACACAAAACAGGTGAAAAACTCATCACGGAGTTAGAACTAAAATATAAAACAATAATATTGTAAAAAACAGAAGAAAATCCTGAGTACTTAGAGTAGGCAAAGAGTACTCAGACCTAACATCAAATGCACAATCCCTCCAAGAAAGAAACAAAAAACAAAGAACAAAGAAAGTGTACATTGTTAAAATTCAAAACTTTTGCTGTGGAAAAGATCCTATAATGAGAATGAAAAGACAAGTTCCAGACTCAGGGAAATTTTTCCAGTCCACATTTTGACAATGATGTTGCTTGTAGAATACATAAAGAAATTTCAAAATTTAATATTATAAAGAAAATAAACAATCTAGGTAGAGAGACATGCACAGATATTTCACGATAGAAGGTATACAGATGATAAATGAGCTCATAAAATGACATTCAATGTCATTAGCTATTAGAGAAATGCAAATGAAGTTCATAATAAGATATTATTACAAACCTATCAGAATGGTTAAAGGTCTAAAAAAAATAGTGATGTCTTTAATGCTGGTAAGAACGCGAAGAAACCAAATCACTAATGCACTGCTGGTGGAAATGTAGCATGTTACGACCATGCTGGAAAAATTCTTTGCCAATATTTCTTTTGCTTTTTGGTACTGGTTATTGAACCCAGGGGCACTTAACACTGAGGCACATCTCCAGTCCTTTTTATCTTTTATTTTGAGAGAAAAGGGTCTACCTCAGTTGCTTAAGGCCTTGCTAAGTTGCTGAGCCTGGCTTTGAACTTGCAATCTTCCTGCCTCAGCCTCCCATTGCAGGGATTATAGGCATGGCCACCTTGGGCAGCTTGACAATGTCTTTTGAAAGTGAAAATCGACTTAGACCATTTAACCAGACATTTAATTCTGAGAAATGAAATTGTTTTTCATGCAAAACCTTGCATACAAATGTTTATGGCAGTTTTATTTGTAATAGCCAACACTTAGTTAAATATATTGTGGTATATCCATACTGTGAAACGCTAGTCAGAAATAAAGATGAATAAACTATTAATATATTCTACCACATGAATGAACATCAAGGCAATTATACTGAAGGGGGAGAAAGCCAATCTCAAAAGATTATATACTGCATGAGTAAATTTATTTAACATTCATGAAATAGCATAATTACAGGCATGGAGGACAGATTGGTAGTTGCCAAATGTTACTCATGTGGGTGGTGATGGTGTGGCTATAAGCAGATAGCACGAGGGCGTTTTGTTGTCATGGGACATTGAGTATCTTCATTGTGGCGGTATTACATGAAGCTATATGTGATAAAACTACATAGAGACACAGACACACAGCACGCAGTGAGTACATTTATAACTGGTGAAATCTGAAGGGGCTTTTTGGATTGTACCAATTTCAATATTTCTGATTTTGGTGTCCTACTATAAAATGTAGAATGTTCTGTTGGAATACAGTTTTCATGGCTCCTTCATTAAAGAAATTTCTATAAATAAAGTTAGTGAATCTTGTAAATATTTCAGCCAGTTTTCTATGAAGTAGCATCTTCAGCAGCTGCTTTCCCTCTCCTTATCTTCTTTTTTTTTTCATTTATTATTTAATGTTTAAAACAATTTGAAGGATACTGGAAAACCGTCTAGAAGAAAAGGTGATCCTGAAACAAATCTTCAGCCTAACTTTAACTTCTACAAAGTGACTTATCGAACAAAGTCCTTAAGGTCACTTTCTTGTAATATGATTAGAAATCGAGATTACCTGTCACCAACTGAAAAAAGTTCAGAACTTAAATGTAGTGCTGCATAAATAATCAAGTAAAAAATATGTTTTTTGCTAATTCTACCTAAAAAAGTTCAGTTGATCTTAGATTTAAGGAAGCCACGAAAGTGACTAAGTATACACACACACACACACACACACACACACACACATAATCTTTATGAATTATATTCTGTGCTTTCATAGAATTTTAATTACATCTTTCAAAAGTCTCTCTTTTTGGTGTGTATTTCATTCTTAAATTTAAAATTAGTCATAACTTTTTTTCCAGCGAAGATAGTTAAGATTATTCTTTTTAATTTAGAAGCAGTAGGCCAAATCTCTTTTAAGAATAAACAGATAATCTTACCTTCCATCAGGTAAAATTTAGTCTGGTCTCTGTTGTGTCTTGTGGAAATTAAAAACCAACATCCATTTTTTAGAGGAAATTCTGAAGAGACAAGACTTCCAAGGTTAACACTAATTTGGATATATAGGTACCAGAGAGTATTTTCCTCCTGATTTACATGTGTTTTTGTATTTTCTCCTAGCATGCATTTATAAGTGAAGCACTAGAGCCCCTTTCCATCTGTTTTCCTCCTAATATGGAGTAGAGCTAATGTTTAAGGTTTTCTGAGAAGTAGGAAAGAATTATCATACACTAAGGAATAACCCAGAATCACGTACTAGACATTTCTGCTCGTAAAATAGCAGCTCTTCTTTTGGTGGCTCCCATGTGTTCCTTCACTGGACAAAATGATCTCCTTCCCTCATCTCAGTAAATCATGTTTTACTTTTTCACCAGTCCTGTCTTGAAATTATAATTATTAACACATCGCTTGTACAAATTAACAGGATTCACTGTGATTATTTCCACATATGCTTATATTGTACATTGATCATAACTGCCCAACCATCCTGTTCACTCCCTAATAAACCCTTTTCTACATTCAAGTCAGTTTTTCAAGTTTCCAAATATGAGAGAAAACATGAAAATATATGGTAATTTTCTTCCTGTGTCTGAGTTATTTTGCTTAACATTATGTCCACCAATCCCATTCTTTTTCCTGCAAATGACATTTCATTCTTCTTTATGACTGTACTCCATTGCATGGATATTCCTTGTTCTCTTTATTCATTCATCTGTGGACTGATTCCATGTGTTGGCTTCTGTGAATAGTGCCACAATACTGCTATAAACATGGGTACACAGTTATCTCTTCAGCATGGTGACTTCATTTTCTGTGGATACACACACAGGAGTGGTATAGTTACAGCATACGATAATTCTAATTTTTATTTTGAAGAAACTACACCCTGTTTTCCACAGTGGTTATAATAATTTACATCCCACTAACAAGGTATTACGGTTGCTTTTTGTCCATATCCATGCCAGCATTTATTATTTTTTGCTTTTTTGATAATAGCCATTCTAATTAGGTTGAGATGGATTCTCATTGTGGTATTGATTTGCATTTCCCTGATAGCTGAAGATATTAAACACTTTTTAAACTGGCACATCTTAATTGTACAGAACAGTGGATTTCCCTGTGGCATATTTGTATATACATAAAAATATAATTTGATCAATTTCACCCTTCAGTATTTCCCACATTCTTCCATTCTCCTTCATCTGATTTTTCTCTTTTACCCTAATAAGCATTTTTTAAAAATATATTTTTGGGTCATCTGTATTTCTTCTATTGAGAGCTATCAGTTCAGATCATTTATTCATTTTTTGATTTGGTTATTTTGCTGTTAATTTTTTTTTTATGTGTGTGTTCTTCACATATTCTGGATGTGAATCCTCTGTAACATGAATAGATGGCAACGATCTTCTCCCATTCTGTAGATTGTCTTTTCACTCTCTTATTTCATTTGTTATACAGACATGTTTTGATTTGATGTAATCCCATTTGTCGATTTTTGCTTTTTTTCCCTGAGAGTTTTGAGTCCAATTCAGGACATCATAGCCTGTGCTAGCATCTTGGAATGTTTCCCTATGTTTTACTCTGGTAGTTTGAAGCTGTCAGGTCTTAAGGTCTTTGATCCAGTTTGACTTGATTTTTGTACAAGGTGAGTTGTCTAGTTTTCCAACCACCATTTTTTTAAAGACTGTCCTTTCTTCAATAAGTACTTTTAACAGCTTTGTGGAGATTCAGTTGGCTGAATATGCGTGGATTTACTTCCGAGTCCTCTAGTCCTCTATTCTGTTTAATTGGTTGACATATCTGTTTTCATGCCAATACCTTGCTGACTCTGTGGTGTGTGTTGAAATGAGATATTGTTATACCTCCAGCTTTTGTGCTTCCATTTGAATTTAGGATTGTGGTTACCATTCTGAGAAGAAAGTAATTTCTATTTTGATGGGGTTTGTATTGAATTTGTAGATCCCTTTGGGTAGAATGATTATTTTAACAATATTAATTCCCCCATTCCATGACCATGGGAGGTCTTCCCCAGTCTTTATTGAAGGCTTTTATTTGTTTATCAACATGTATCCATATTTGAAATAAATGTATCCACCCTCACTAGAAAGCGTTTGCATTCCATAACAGTTGTGCCTTATGGATTTTCCCATCAAGAATGGTGATGTTGGGGGGCTGGAGCGGTGGCTCAGCGGTTTCAGCGCATGCCTGGCAAGCACGAGAACCCGGGTTCAAACCCCAGCACCACGGACACAACTGAATGTTGGAGCAACTAAGGCCATGTGAAAAACTAAATAAAGTTGTTTCTCTCTTTCTCTGTCTCTCTCACTGTCCCTCTTTCTTAAAAAAAAAAAAAAAAAAGAATGGTGATGTTGAATGATATTACTGTTAATGTGGCAAACTATATTATTTTTATTGCTTGGTTATGTCTTTTTCCACCTCCTCTTACTCTATCATGGCTTTTTCTTATGATTTTACTTTCCAGAAGAT
>PVKS010011450.1:0-30822 GCA_004027875.1 Aplodontia rufa | reverse complement strand
TACATTTGGAGAAGTCCCAAGTCCCTATTGTATTTTTGTGTACTAGATTGAGAACTTGAGCTAGCAGGATTTAATTTTGGCTGGGAGGCTGAGTGAACTCTAAAAATATGCCAACCTGTATTGGTAACCTTTATATTATTACAATGAATTATCTCAAGGTATTAATTTATAAAGAAAAATGTTTATTTTGCTCACAGGTTTGAGGCTCACAATTAAGGATTAGGTGGGGAGGCCTTATTTGACTGCTGGTAAGGGTAGAAGGTGGTAGCACAGTATGGTGGCAGTATGTGTAGGAGCAAATGGTCAAACTTTGAACCAGAAAAGTGAAAGAAATAGCAAGAATGGTGCTCCACAATTCCCTTTGAGGGCATCCTCCAAGACCTAAGGACCTTATCCCAGGCCCCATCTTCTAAATGTTCCAATCCCCCCTAATAGCATTACTATGGGAACTGAGGTGTTAACCATTGGACCTAGCAGTGTATGCCCTCCTCCTCTTTTACAGTGAAAGTTTGCTGTCATTTTCTAGCCTGTCCAGGAAAGAGATTAAAAGGATTTGGGCTATGTAAGCCTAGAGGTTAGTGGTGTCTGTAGGACCTTTTTTTGCAGGGTGTTAAGTGGTTACCTCTCAGGCCTTGCATCTCACTTTTCATATCTCCTTTAGGCAGTTTTTAACATCTGAACAATCAAGGTCATATTTTTAGCTTGGATGTACATTACCAAAAATATATACTGCTTTCACCACTAAAATAATAGAATTTACATTTCTGCCTTATGAAATCTCAAGAACACATACTACTTCTTCATGTATAAACCTCAATCTAAGCTGACCTGGCCTCTTCCCAGGAAAATGGATTTCTGCATCTCTAAAGCATTTATCAAATCACTGGGTATCTTGAAATATGGGTCTCAGAAGCCCTATGCTTTTCCTTAGATTTGCACTGTTTGGATTGTAGTTTGCTAGGGATTAAGCTGTGATTGACCTATTGATAACTTTCTTGTATATAAACAAGAATTCCACAATAGAGGCAGAATAATCAAAGTGATTAAAATCTTTTTTTGACTTGCATTGAAAACTGGCTTGACTCCCATCTCCTGCAGACCAAAAATTCTACATCCAGGGTCTTACTTTATGCATTAACATATTTCTTTCTGCGTTTAAATTCTGAATGGGGTGCTGTAGAGTGCTATTGTATTCTAGGATGTTCCCTGTGGATAAACTTAGCACCTTGCATTATTTCTGCTCCAAAATTAACATCTTCAGCAGGGAAATTCTTTTTGCTGCTTAAGTTCTTTTACCGCATACTGTAAATGGATCCCTAAACATTTACTCCAGTTGAGCTTCTCTCTTTCCCTTTTCTGCTCATTCTGCTCATCTCTTGACAAAGCTATCTAATTTTTTGAGCATTTATTATGTCACCACGTATGTTTTGAGCATGTCCTGTGTACTAGGTGCAATTCAAAGTGTTTAGGTCACACAAGTCAACAAAGTTAAGATTTCTGCTTTAAGACGCTCACAATCTCGTGAGGAGGGGAAGATGAATTGATAGTGAATTTGCCACATGGGACCTTATCAACAGTGTAGTGGGAACAGTCTAAGAGAGTGAACTATCTGCTCATGTAATTTTCTGGTGCCTGCAAGGCACTTCTGATAGAGGAAGTGAATGTTTTTTTTGTATTTTTACTGAATGTATCAGATGCAGGATGAGTGACTATTAATAGCTGATTAAGAGGAACTCTGTGTTTAATGGTCAGATCTTTAGTCTTCACCAAGATTCAGTACCAAGTCAGAATCTAAATGTTGCTGAAAAAGACACTAACTCCTCACCCAAGGAGTGCTTATTTTTGCCTCAGAATCTTAGGCATTCCAACTTTAATCTGATTTATCAGGGTTTGGCACAATTCAACATAGCACTCAAGCCTGCCATAGACTATTTGAGTACCATTGCACATGCCAATTTTTAAGACATGATTTTTTTTTTTTTTGCTTTTATCCCCCTCTACTCAAAGTTCAAAGCTTTTTAATTTATTTGGAATTGAGCTCAGTGCAAACTCTATATGTGATATGAAAGTGTTGGGATGAAACTCCCACAAGTTGGTCCAACTTTCCAACTTTACAAATCTGTAGGTTCCTTTCTTTATATTGTGATAAAATGCATTTCATAGTTTTAAAGTTATGCATATTCAGGCTCAATTAAAATCACATAATAAATGCATTTTTAAAATCCTCCAACACTTATTACAATGAGAATTATCAAATCAGTTAATTCCTCAAATTAAGACAGTTATTTCATGGTTACTACGTTTTACCCTAAGGACAGGTTATTCTTGTGTTTATTTTGTTGTTGTTGGTCTGGAGGATTTTTGAGAGGAGAGTGGTCTTTAATGGAATGAAGTGCTATCTTGAATTTCCTTGGCCACCTAGAGGAATTTTATTGGCTGGAATTTCCATTTGTAAATAACATTCTCCTATAGCCCTTAAGTGACTTTGATCACCCAGGCTTTTTCAATTTCCCCCAGTTACTCCACCTCTGTCATCATCCCTAAATTTTCCCAACTTCTCTATAATCACGGCAACAGCATTTATTTATTTACTTAGTTAATTAGTGGTACTTATGCCAGTTCAGTGGAAGTCAGGATTCTGTCCCCTGGGGTTGAAGAATGAAACCCAGGGATGTTGAGGCAAGCACAGCAGACAGATTTATTTAAGAATACAACATAGAGCAGAGGATAAGGACAGAGTAGACTTCTCCTGGGAAGAGAAGGCCTGTAGCTGAGGGCCTAAAGCAGAGTTCTGACTCGCCATTCTTACAGTCTCTTAATATTTTCCTTCATTAATCTTTGTCTTCCCTCCCTCCTGCCTAGGAGCATGAGCACAGAAGTTCTAGTCCTTGGTCTGTGCCTATGAGTGTCTTCATCAGCAGAAGCGATGACTGGGGACCACCTTTTGTTAGCAGAAAAAAATGTAGCATCTTTGTTAGCAGAGCAGATGCCAAACTAATATACATATCTGTCTTTTGGAACAGTGGGCACTGTTTGATCCCTAAAAAATTCTCTACTCCTTAGAAAAAATGACCATCAGCCAATTTCTTTCTGGATCCTCATTCTACCTACACTGAATGCCTGACTTTTGTCCCCTAGCTCAGTACTTTAATTATAGAAGTCTTTACCAGGAAAACATGAATTATTCCTTTTTTAGCCCTGGCAATACAATACAGTTCTACTTAGGATGGGTTAAAAGTATGCTATTATAAAAAATAAAATTATTGTTTGTATTTGAAATTCATAGTATGATATGCAACTAGTACATTGACTACCAGAGTGAAACAGATTAATACATCAGTATCTCACATAGTTACTTTTTTTTTGTGCATATGAAGACAGCAGTTAAAATCTACCTATTTATCAAGAACTCATTTTTTTTTTTAAGAGAGGGAGAGAGTGGGCTGGAGTGGTGGCTTAGCAATTTGGTTCTTGCCTGGAATGTGCGAGGATGCTGTTTTGAACCCCAGCACCACATCACATGCACAGCAAAATGTCTTAGCAACAAAAGCCATGTGAAAAACTAAATAAAATTAATTCTCTTTTTCTCTGTCTCTCGCTGTCCCTCTAAAAAATAAGGGAGAGAATGAGAGAGGGAGAAAGAATGGTAGAATCATTTCCATTTATATTTTCATCTGGTCTTTCTTTCTCTGACACTCAGTTGTGTATATGTGGTACTGGGGTTTGAACCCAGGTCCTGGCACAAGCCAGGCAAGAGCTCCAATCACTGATCCACTGCTCCAGCCTCTTAACAAGAATTCTTAATTTAATTAACTATAGTCCTCATGTCGTACATTAGATCTCTAAATTTTTTCATACAAAATATCTGCTATTTTGTATCTTTTGACCTAGATCTCTTTGCTTCCTCATCTCTCTTTTCCCTGGCCTGTGGTAGCCTGTGTTTTGTTCCATCCATAAGGTTGATCATGAAATATTTTTCTTTCCAGGTCTGGCTTATACTCTTAGCATAATATCCTAATATATAGAACTGGTTGCAGCAAAGGAGATAATCTTTTTTTAAGGGCAAATAATGTTTCATTATACATATCTGAACCACAGAGTTCTTTTTAATCCATTTTTCCATCAATGGACATTTAGATTCTTTCCTATCTTGACTATTGTGAATACTGCTGCAGTGAACATGGGAAGGCTGTTATCATTGGGAGGTAATGAGTTCATATTCTTTGGATATGTGCCCCAAAGAGGGACTGATGGATTATATGATAATTATGTTTCTAATTTCTTCATGAGTCTCCATAGTATTTTCCCTAATGGCTGTACCAGTTTCCATTCCCCACACATTTCTGCTTGGTGTCTTTTTGGTAATAGCCACCCTTATTAGCACTGCGAGGGGCTATCTCACTGGTTTTAATTCGTTTTGCCTGTTTATCAGTGACATTTGAGAACCTTTACATAAACCTATTGCCCATTTTTATGTCCTCTTTGGAGAAATAGCTGTTCAGGTGCTGTGTCTGTTTTTAAATCAGGTTATTTGCTTTTTGTCCATTCAGATTCAGTTGTAAAAATTATGTATCCATTTTGATTGTTAACCCATCATCAAATTTGTGGTTCACAGTATTTTTCCCAGTCTGTATGCTGTGTTTATATTTTGTTGATTGTTTGCTGTGCAAGATTTTTAGTTTGTTGTAGTCCTTTTTGGTTTTGGTTTTGTAGCCTGAGCTTTTGTTAAGATTTTCTAAAATCATTGCCAAGCTAAAGTTGAGGGGCTTTCCCCTTACAATATTTTCTAGTAGTTTTATTGTCTTACAGTTTAACTCTGTAACACTTTTTGAGTTGATTTTTGTGTATGTTCTATGGTAAAGATCCACTCTTTTTTATTTTTTGGCATGTGGATATTCAATTGTCCCAGCATATTAATTGAAAAGATGGTCCTTTCCCATGGTGCCATCTTGGTGTCCATTTTGACCATCTATGTTTGTATTTATTCCTATGCATTCTATTTACTTTTAAAATCCAAGATTCTAGTACCATAAAAATATCAATCTTTTAATTTTCATCCAATGTGGTGAATTTGAGTTAACAGGAACTCCAGCTGCCTAAGTTTGAATAGGGACCTGCTGTCCAAGGTCTGCTATTCTCTTCTCTCCCTATGGAAAGCCAACATTACTTTTCTGTTTTTATCCCATTGAAATAACTTCATAAACAAAGACAAATTCAGGGCCCTTTTTAGGACCCTCTAGAAGTTTATACTCCCTCAGTGCTATTTTGCCATAAATAGATATAGCAGTAAATTGTTTCAAATGATCCTGAAGAAAACCATAAAACTTAATTGAGATATACAGAGAATCAAATAAAAGGTTTAGAGTTATTTTAATGTGGTAAGCAAAAATCAGATAAATTCATAGCCTTATTGCAACTCTAATAAAAGTATAAGTATGTTTATTGAAAAACTGACATCACTATCAAAATAATCTGAGAAATAAAATTTGAGAATACAAGAGACCATTTTGAAAAATAGAAACAAACCCTCATAAATATTAGAGCATATTTTAGATGGACAATATATTCTAAAATATTTTATTCTAAATAGATAAATGGAATAGTATAGAATTGTGAAATGATAAGAAATTGATATAAGAATTTAATGTCATAAGAAGTAATCAAATAACTTGCAGAGAAATAAGCTTAGAGATATAACTGACTATAAAAATCAATCATATTGCACATTTTTCAGTAGAATAAAAGGCTACATACGAAACAAACGTCAGAGAAAAAGTAGGAAAAAGTAGAAATTTATATTTAGAATATCAACGAATGGATAGAAACTTTTTAGGAGTAAAATTGCAACAACAATCACTTATTACCTCTTTAACTCATGCCTTATCCCTTACCTTGAAATACTATTTCTTTAAAGTGACAGAAAGCTATTGTAAGAGAATAAACACATTAATATATTTGATTGTGTAGACTGAATTTTTTGAACACTGAGCTCTGTGTTTTATCTTTCTTTTCCAGAATGCATTCAACTAACACTATTGGCTTCAATTATGTCAGAACCTACAGAGGGAGGGGAAAAGGTCTTTTATATAACATTAAGAAAGCACTTCAATTTGTGGTAAATGCAGATGGAGATTAGTACTGTGTATTGAGAGAAAACATTGAAGGGATATTTAAACCAGTTGAAAAGGAGTAAGTTTTAGGGTATTTTATTGTGTTTATTTCTTTTAGAAGCGATGCCTTCTGTGTTCTAATATTAGACTGGCTAAAAATTGTGAAGAAAACACAAGCACATAAATTAAGACCTACAGCTAAGGGCACAGAGGTATCGTAAATGGAATGAAAGTCCTGGATGAAGGAAGGCGTTGGTACTGATGGAAGCTTAAGGATGCAATTGCTGCCCAGCAGTTTATGGCTGTACCTTAATATCCTGCTTCCTCTGCAGATACTTTCAGAATGTTCTCCACTCTCCTCAACAGTTCTTTACTGCATTCATCTTCCTTAACAGAAGATTTAACTTTTCACTTCAGAAATAAGATGGAAGTCACCATTCAGGGAAACTTCTTCCAGTTTTATAACTATTGCTAATTGAACACATTCCCATACTAATTACTATTGACTCTAGGAAGAGGTGTGTGTGTGTGTGTGTGTGTGTGTGTGTGTGTGTATGTGTGTGTGTGTGTGTGTGTTTTGTGTGCATGTACATGTTTAAGTTTTTCAAGATGCTTTTATTTGTACATTATAGTTGTAGATAAGAGAAGAGTTCATTTTGACATAGTCACAAATGCTATAATTTGCTCCGTTTCAGTCCCCAGTTCTTCCTCTTTCCCTTCCATCCTCCTTCCAGCCCTTTTCCCCTTCCTCTACTCTTTATATTATTTGTTTATTTTTTAATTGGTGCTTTGTAGACATACCTAAAGGTGGAATTCTGTATTATGTATACATATAGGCACATACTGGAATTTTTGTCAAATTCATTCTGCATTTCCTCCCTTTCCCCTCCCCTCCATCCTCCCCTTCAATTGTCTTTCTTTATTCCACTAAGAAATAGGCATTTTTCCAGGAAGTAAACCACACACCTTCTCTGGATTCCATTTCCTTTCACTTCCTCACACATCCCAAGCATCAATCATCCACTCTGTTTGCAAAATTTATAGAGAAACATTGAGAGTTCTCAGATTGATGTCAGCAAAGATATTTGAGATTTGATTGCATCACACAGGAATCACAATAAACATTATCTGAAGGTTAAATTTAGGGAAGATGACATTCAAATTTTACCCTGGACAGATAAGGAGATTTACAAGTGGTTAATTATACTGTTAAGAAGCTATTCCAGGTATGTGGAAGAAGGCTTGCAAAAGTGAGTTATGTTCAAGAAATGGTATAGCGTGTAGTCAAGTTCAATTAAAAACTTAACGTTCAAGTAGAGGACTGAGAGGCTTTACTGCGTGGTAGAGTGAACTATCATATGATAGACTTATTCCGAATTGAGGAACTCATGTTTAATTTCAAAATCAATATTCAGCCAGTGAAATTTTTAAATAATGAGCTGGTAGATTAATAAACTTATCAATGATAAGTTATCTGATCCTTGTGTCTGTGTATTATTTACTTGTTTATGCATTTTAGCACATATTTTTGCTTGTGTTATTTATTGATTTTGTAAACATTGTGTCAGAGATTTAAAGTATATAATCAAGATGTGGCAATGTTTTTATCTTGTTTTAAAAATATCCGCAGTAGAACAAAGTGTTAAATCTCATGGTCTATTTATGTATATCCTTTATTTTTCTCACAGGAGGTACCCATATTAAGTTGCCATCTTTATGTGGCATTCATTTACCACATTTAGCTATGATGGTGATATATAATTTCCTTCTTATCTCTATGGAAATGTCCTTTGGATACCTTTTTTTTTTTTTGCCAGTTGACACTATCATGGTGAAATTATAATAAGTTTATTCATTGTGAAACTACAGGTAAATATCTATTGAGATTCTATACAATTTTCCTCTTTTTCATCCTTACTCCCACATCTTAGTCTGCCTTTTTATTACTTCACATTTGGCCCATTGAAATAGCCTCCTAAGACATTGGTTTGCTGCCCCAACCGTTTGATTAATCTTGCACATAGGTGGCATAGTCTTATTCATGAAATGCTTTAATTATGCTGTTTCTCATTATAACAGTTTGCACTTCTCTTGTCTGGTGCTTGGTTCAAAGGACAAGACTAAACTTGCAATTTAGCATTCAAAGACCATTAATTTCAATATCAACCTTCCTGTGAGTCACTTAAGCTGCTTTATTCAGATAACTATGTTCTCTGCTACTTACTTATTTTATAAACATATTCCCTACCTGGAAAGTCATTTTTGCATTGTTTGAATTGGGTGAAATTTGACCTAGTAATAGCTATCTTTATTACCTTTGCAACTGAGGAACTTTAGTCATCTCCTAACCCAACTATCTTTTTACTCCACTGCTTATTTCTTTTTAAAATTAATTTTCTGTATTGATAAAATTATTTTTCTTTATTTGTGCAAAATGATGTTTTGAAATATGCATACATTGTGCAGTTTTTAAATTGCATTAATTAGCAAATGCATTATCTCCCATATTGATCACTTTGTGATGAGGACACTTAAAATCTACTCTCTACATTATTTTCAAGAAATAATCATTGCTATTAACTGTAGTTTCTATATTATATAATAGTTCTCTTTACCTTGTTTCTCCTGTTTAACTGAATTTTTCTATCCTTTGGCCTCTATCTCTCCAACTCCTCTACTTCCTGTCCCCTGGTAAACACCTTTGTACTCTCTGTTTCTTTGACTTCAATTTTAGATTCTAGTGAGATCATGTCATATTTGTCTTTCTGTGCCTGAATTCTTTACCCTAATATGATGTCATCCAGCTTCATCCATGTTGTCACAAATAGCAAGATACCCTGGATTTTAATGCTGAATAATATTCCATTGTGTATATATAACACATTTCTTTATTCATTCATCCACTGATGGACACTTTGGTTCCATATCTTGGCTGTTGTACATAATACTGCAGTCAACTTGTGGGTTCAGGTTTCGTTTCATCATACTGATCTTAGTCCCTTTGGATATGTACCTGGTAGGAGATTGCTAGATCATAAAATAGTTCTATTATGAACATTTCTAGGAATCTCCATGCTATTTTTCACAATGGCTATATCAATTTGTATTCCCACCAAGAGTGTTCAAAGGCTCTATTTTCTCCAAATCATCGCTGAGTCTTGTTACATTTTGTCTTTTTTTTTTTTCAATAATAGCCATTCTAATTGGTGGGAGGTAATATCTCATCGTGGTTTTCATTTACATTTCTTTGATGAGTATCCTTCTAAAAATACACATATTGGTCATTTGCATGTCTTTGAGAAATGTCTCTTCAAGTACTTTGCCTGTTTTAAAATCAGATTGATTTCTAGCTATTGAGGTGTGTGTGTGTGTGTGTGTGTGTGTGTGTGTGTTCCTTGTATATTTTGGATGTTTTCTCTAATTCCATAATTGTCTCTGTACTTTAACTCTGTTAATTGCTTTCTCGACTGTATGGAAACTTTTTAGTTTGATGTAATCCCATTTGTCTGTTTTTGCTTTCATTGCCTGAGTTTTGGGTCATAACTCCAAAAACTGTCACTCTGACAAATGTCATGGAGTTTAGCCTTGATGTTTTCTTGTAGTAGTTTTACAGTTTTAGGTCTTTTATTTACATCTTTAATCCTTTTGAATTGATTTTGTGTGTGGTATGAGATAAGGATTCTATTTCATATTTCTCCATGTGGCTATCCAATTATTCCAATGATGTTTATTGGAGAAACTGCTCTCCCCATTATATGTCCCGTCTTGTTTGTTGGAAATCAGTTACTACAATTCTGTGAATATTCTGTGGATTTATTTCTGGGGTCTCTGGTCTAGTCCTATAGACTATATGTTTATTTTTATGTCAGTACCAGTGCTTTGATTACTGTAGCTTTGTAGTAAATTTTGAAGTAAATTAATGTGATGTCCTTAGCTTTATTCTTTTTACTTAAAAGTTCTTTCACTAATGAAGATCTTTTGTGATACTACAAAAATTTCAGGATTATTTTTCTATTTCTGTGAAAAACATTGGAATTTTTATAGAGATTGTATCTATAGATTGTTTTGTGTAGTATGGCTAATTTAACAATTTTAAGTCTTACAATTCATGAGCACTCAATGTCTTTCCATTTAAATGTGAGTTCTTTAACTTCTTTCATTAATGTTTTATAACTTAAGATATACAATTCTTTCACTGTTTGATAAAAATCTATTCCTGTGTTATTTTTATAGGATTGTAAAGGAGATTTTTATAAATTTCTCTTTCAGATTGTTCATTTTTTATGTTTAGAAACTTTACTGATTTTTATATGCTAAATTTCTATCCTGTGAACTCATTGAACTCCTTCATTGGTTCTGTTTTCTTTGGTGAAAGAGGAGTCTTTAGGATTTTCTGTAGATATCATTGTATCATCTATAAACATAGCTTTTTACCTCTGTGTTTCCAATTTAGAAACACACATTGTATTTGACCATCATGGAAAGTGATTATTTTAAATGTGCTATTGAGTTTGTTTTGCTAGTATTTTGTTGAGGATCTATGTTCATTAGTTATGTTTGCCTGTAGTTTTCTTTTCTAGCAGTGTACTAGTGTCCTCATGTGGCCTTGTTCTGTTCTGTAAATTTGGAAGTATTTCCTTCTATTTTTCCTTTCTTTCTTTCTTTCTTTCTTTCTTTCTTTTTTTTTTTTTTTTGGAAGAGTATGAGAAGGATGTTTTTTTAAAAACAGTGGACAAAATGATAGACAATATCTATTTCCTTGAAGTGATTGCATTTTTGAACAGCAGCCCACATGGATGATTTAAAGAATACAGTGAACTTCTCCACATCCTGTGATATTTACATTAAGACTGTCTTGGTCTTTATTCATTGCCTGTGATTAGAAAAGGAATGGTAAGGGCATTTGAAAGAAAACCCTCTTCCCTATGAAAGTACAGAAGCAACAGAATTCTTCCTTTTTCTTTCATGATCCTAGCACTTGGCTTCTCTTGAGTCAACTGGGAGGCCTGGCGAATGTTTAAGGTTCTAGATTAAGGTTACTAGATTCTTGGCAATTCTGTGAAAAGAGCTAAAAATGAAGCATAGAATCATCATGACTTGGAACTCAAGTGCTAAATTTAAGAATGCTGAAATATTGGGACATTGTCTGAACAACTAAACATGTACTGCTTTATATTAATTCTCTGTGTAGATAGTAAGTAGGCAGTTCAAATGAGTTTGAAGCAAAGATTAGGTATTAGATTTACATGGTAGAATGTAGTTAAATTGAAAAGGAATATATTTGGTTGGAAGAAAAATAATATTTTTATTGGTTACTAGGTTTGTGGTTTTTGAGGTACCAAGCTAAAATAGAACTTTTCTGGAGACCTTTTGCAATTTAAGGAGGCGGGGGGAGAGTGAGAGAGCAGAAAGAGATGAAGAGAAATAAGTTAAAACCTTATTTCAGTAACCAAAATAGAATTCCAAATAAATGATATAATGAATACTCTATCATTTTTACTTTTTTCCCAGTCATCTCAAATTTATTGTTTGAATTTCTCAAACCTAACACATGATCTTCTCCAACACCTGCTCCTTTTGTATAAGCTCTCTTGGGCCATGATATACCGTGCTGTACAATAACTTAGGGGTCATCATGACACCTCTACTCGTGATATCCAGCTTATCCCCAGATCCTGATGACCTACACAGGATGTCGTGAACACAATGTGTCTCTCTCCCCAACCACACCCGTACTGCTCCAACGTGATTGTTTCCCATCTGAACGCTTCATTATTTGGGATAAACTATTCCTTTCCTTTAATCCATTTTCTCTTTTATGGTCTGCTCTAGACTCCAAACTTTCCCTTTTTTTTTTTTTTTTTTTGAAAAGAGGGAGAGGAGAGAGGGAGAGAGAGAGAAAGACAGATCAATTTTATTTAATTCTCACGTAGTTTTGTTGCTCTGACACTTCATTGTGTACACAGTGCTGGGGCTGGAACTCGTCTCCTCATGCATGCCAAACAAGCAGCATAACCACTGAGCCACCACTCCAGCCCCCAACATTTCCTTTTTGTTTCTTTTAATTGAGAAATAATAATTGTACGTACATATGGGGAAAAGTGTGATATTTTGATGTGGGTTTAAGTGAAGCTAATGAAGAACCACATATATTTACTTTTTGTTCTGAGAGTAAAATCTGCCCTTTTACTAACTTTGAAAGATACAATACATTATTAGAGCACTAAAAAGAAAGATCATTGTGGAACACAGAACTAAGCCTGTCTTACCCTCCATCACATTGTTGGGTGAAGTCAATGAAAAGCATAAACTTCTGACCTAGAAACTCTTCACAAAGGTAGTAGAAAAAGAAAACTTTTATTCATAAATAAATACTAAGTGAGAATGTGATGTATATCACAGGTAATTGACTCAGAGGCAGCAAAGATAGAAAAATCATTTTATTAGCCAGGAACGTGTTACCTTTTACATCAATGCTTTCAAGTTGAATAATCATTGGTCTGAAGTAAGCCTAACTGGACTTGGTAATACCATGTGTCTCAAGAAGTTCTTCCAAATTTTACTGTTAATTGTGATGAGGTTGTATGTTAAGCAGTTGTCTATGGAAAGCTGAACTTCTATCTTTGTTGTGGGAAGAAGTTCTGCCAACCTGGAACAGGTGCACACTGAAGCTAGGCCTCTTGACCACTCACTGAAACTGAGAGATTGAAACTGAGAGACCTCCTTTGATGTTTAAATTTCAGAGAGATAGCCCTCTAGTTCTTGAGAGAGACTTCCTGGGTTGTAAAGCTGACAAAAAAACTTTTCTAGCTTTCAAGGGAATTTTCATATATTTCAAAGAAAGCAGAAAGTACTTTTCAATTGGAAATTTTCTGCAGTAAATACAAATAAAAATAAGCAGAGTAATCTTTTCCCTTATTTCCTGCAAGGAGAACTAAGCTTCTTATTTTTAATTTTTAGTTTTTGGTGTTGACACCAAAACTGTTTTAATGCTTTCTCATCTTGGTAGGATAAAACCCAAACTTTTAAAGGGTTTTTGCTGCCTGGTTCCCTTGCGTGTCTGGCTACCTTGCTTCAAGGTCCCTTCTCACACATTTTCAGCTTCATTATTCTTATTTTATCAAAATTCACAGCACATTGCTTTAGCATAACAAGAATACTTTTCTGCACCACCACCCCCTTCACCTAATTTAGAATTCCTTATCTTTTTCATTTCAGCTCCAACCTTCCTTTCATTAACAGCTGCCTGTTGCAGCTACAGGAAAACAGGGGCTCTATCAGTTTTTGTTCACCATTGCCTTATGCCAAGTTCAAAATATTTCTTTTTGAGGAATAATAAGTACCTTATTAATCTTTTGAGATAAATGGATAAGAAAGAATAACACTAAAATTAAATTATTATAAAAGTAAAAAATGATGTGATTCAATATTAAAAATCTGGATAGAGAAAAACTTCCTAAGATTAAGGTATTAAAAAATATAAAAGGCTGTAGAACTAGTCTCTTCGAGAAAAAGAATGACAAATTTGATTTAATATGGTTCTTCTATACACAGGCATACACTCAAACATACAAGTCAAAAGGCAGATAATATAGGGAGAAAGTACACCAATGGACCAGTTGTTGTATTGAAAAACATTGGCACAATTATTTTGTAAAGAATTAAATAGAAAATCCAGAAAAGACGAGATTGAGATAGATTCTGATCATAGGAAAAATGTCACCTATAAACTAAAAATTGCATATTAAAAGGAGATGCTATGTTTAGTAGTATTACACATACTCTTTATTATGGCAGAGGAAAAAAAGAGTGAAACATGAAACAGAAACTTTCTTACATTTCAAATGTGAATGTAAATTTGTGAGCCCTTGGCAAAATGATTTGTCAATATTTTTAAAGAGCCCTGAAATGTTCATACTCTTTGACCAAGTAAAACAACTTTTGGCAGCTTACCTTAAGGTTGTAATCTGAAATTCAGTAAGAGTTTTGTTTACTATTTGTAATTCATTTATGATAGTATAAAATTGGAAATAATCTAAATATTCAAAATTGGAAGAATGGCTTATTAGTTTATGAAATGTACATATATATACATATGTATATACATACATAATGGGGTAAATTCCTGTACAAGCATAAAATATTTTAAATAATATGTGGAATTTGTTCTTTGGTATTATTTTTATCATTGCCAGATTATGCACAAACATTATAAATAAGTAACAGAAATAACATTCTTTTTACTTTGACCTGTGTTAAAAGCAAAAATATTATAGGTGAAAGACTTGTTGAAAAGATAGTTTATCTTTAGGTTATCTTCAAAATCTCTTATTTAGGAGAGATCAATTTAAGGAAAGTATTCAGAGAATTTCTTTTCAAGTAGAACAGTAAAAGCAAGACACATGATGAGCTTTTTTAAATTCAGCATTTAATTTTTCACTGTTAGCTAACAGCCTGTTTATTTTTTGTTCTGTTTTCCTGGCAAATTATTGACCAGGTTCCCAAAGACATTAGAGATTCTGGTAAGTTACACATTACTTGGCTTATTGCACTGGTTGTGAAAATACCATCCCTCCCATTTTCCTGCAAATGCTACAGGCCAAAAAAAATACTAACAATGCCAAGCAAAAATTAAAGAACAAAAAAACAGCACAAACAAAAGCCTTTCATATACATGCATCCCCCACTTTAGACCTGATTTTCAAAGTGTTATAGCATTATCTTAGATATAGTATTTTTACTTAGTTTTTCAAAATTGATAAGGATCTGCCCATACTTGGCCATTTGATTATGTTTGGCATAAATGACTTGGTGAACATATTTTTCATATGATTTGTGAAAATTACATGTGCCATTTCTTCAGCAGGGGGTAAGATATGGAGCTACTTTCTTTCATTTTATTATGCCATCTTTCTAATTAGAAATACAAATCAGGGATGGAGTTCAGCGGTTGGAGTGCTTGCCTGGCATGTGCCCGGATCTGGGTTCAAACTCCAGCACCACGTATGCAACTAAGTATCAGGGAAACAAAGGCCAGATGAAAAAAAAAAATGAAATTGATTCTCTCTTTCTCTCACTCTCTCCCTCTGTGTCTCAAAAAAATAAAAAACAAACAAATAAACAAAAAAGGAACAGAAAATAATAAAAATCAATCCCTCACTCAATTATAATATCATCTTGCAGTTGAAGAAGTTTATGGAGAGTATAAGACTTCATCCATGTAGCCAGTATGCTAATTTGTAACACTTTCCTGACAAAAATGAGATAAAATATTGCGGAGCATTCCCTGGCAGCACATGCATTAAGATTTGCCACGTACAAATTAGATATCATTTTTTTCTTAATAATTTGGAAATATATTATTTGATAAAGAAATTGAATTTCATTAAGAGCAAAAGATGCATCTTAAAATAGTGAATGCATTTTTATTTAAAAGAATGTAGATAACTAAAAAAAAGCATTTGTTGGCTGTTAAGGTTGGATGTGAGGTGTCCTCCAAGAGCTCATGCAAGACACAATGCAAGAAGGATTAGAGGTGAAAATATTGGGTGTGCGATCCTTCACCCTATCAGGGAATTAATCCCCTTATAGGGATTAACTGGGTTGTGACTAAAGGCTGGTAGGGTGGGTCACTGGGGACATGCCTTTGGGGTATGTATTTTGTATCTGGTGACTTGAGTCCCTCTCTGCTTTCTGATTGCAGTTACCCTGCGCCACTTTCCCTCTACCACACACTTGTGACATGGTGTTGGGCTTCATATCAAGCCCTGGGGAATGGAGCCTGCTGTCTATGGACTGAGACCTCTCAAACCATGAGCCCCCACATAAACTTTTCTTGCTCTAAAATTGTTCTTGTCAGGTCTTGTAGTCCCAGCAGTGGAAAAAGCTGCTAAAATATGAATTTTCTGAATCAAGTAAATTACCTGATCTGATTCACATATAAGGCTTCAAACATATCACACTTATTTTCCCCTCCCTTTTTAATCTTATACTTTTCTTTTTATATCATTTCATGAAATTAGATGAATATGTGGTAAGCAAAATATAAGTTCTTTGGTCTTAATAAATCCAGATTATAATTTTTCTTTTCAGCTCACCATTCCTTTTTTCTGCACCAAGTTCATGTGGAGTCATAAACTTTACATCAGAAGATTATTTACAGGGGTTGTGAAAATTCACATCTTGACTATTAATTAGGACAAAATTGCATTATTCACCAGTATTATCACATTGCTCCATAAATGGTTTTTAAAATTAATTCATTTTCAAAATTACAATGAAAATCCAAATACTATTATACTTCTTAGAAAATTGAGTTTTAATGCCACTTGTATGTGTTTTAGTTTCTGTGAACTATATTGAGACTCCCGGAAAATGAAGAAAATCACACAAATTTTTTAAACGAAATTATCAGCAATTCCCATTTTAAGAAAATAAGTTTAATGCAGTATGATCACATCTATCTAGAGAATGGGAAAGTGTTATTTGGAATTAGGGGGTAGGCACAAACTTAGAATCCTAGTAATTTGGGAGGCCATGGGCAGGAAGGTCAGCCTTGGTAATTTAGTGAGACCTTGTGTCAAATATAAATAAAAAGGACTGGGATGTAGCTCAGTGCTGGAGAGCTTATCTAGCATGTGTGATGTCCTGGATTCAACCCCTAGTAGTGAAAAAAAAAAAAAAAAACCAAACCATCAAAATACTCAAACTCCTCAACCCAACTCAACCCAACCCAAATAAACAACAAACAAAACACCACAAACTAGCAAAACCCTATAAGAATTAAGGTATAGTCTCTTTTTTTCTGTTAGCATAAATATTTGCCTTATTTTTTCGCTTTTTTTTTTCCTGATGATTTATTCGGGTTTAAGAAAGAGGTTGGAATTGGGTAAACAAATTTTGTGATGACCTGATGAATATATAGGAAGCACAGCGGATTTGGAAAGAATTTGAGGTTCACTGTATTTATAAATGTTTCTGATATACAAAGCTTTTTAAATATAATGGCCTGCTTTCTATTACATTCTGAAATTCTCAAAAAAATCTCACATGGATATGCTACGGGCACAGCCATGTGAGGATACCAACCAGGCTGCGTAGAAGAAGGAATGTTTGTTTTCATTTTAGAACAGAAAACTTAAGGGCAGAGGATATGGCATGAGACCTACATTCGAGAGCCTGGAAATATCAGTCTCCTTGGGGAAGTGAGCCCATGCTTTATTTAACTTGTTTCTGTAGCATTTTTTTTTAATGTGACACTTAAGTACGGGGTGCTGTGGCTTTTCTATAAATTAATGTAATTGGTGTAGGAAACGATTTTGGTCTGTGTTTGTCATGAGTCCCAGCAACACTGAGACGATAAGAAGATGCAGGTTCCATATTTTGAAGTGGATTTTATCCTAAAGGGGTGGGTTCCCTGTCACAGGGAACCTTACTACAAATGCTGGATCTTCCCGTTTCATGGATGATTTAGAAGGTGCCCCTCTGAGGAACAGAAGAAGGTGGTGGTGGCCTCTCAGGTATTCATATTTTAACTTTGGATCTTTCTACTTTATGTATCACACAAAAACTGTAGTCACCAAAACCTTAAGGAATAGCAAAGCAGTCAAATTTATTGTTGTAATTCTCTTACTCCACATCAGAATCCCACTCCTTTTAAAACAGTCCTCCGGTCTTTAACATCCTCAAAACCCCCACGTCTTCCTGCTACAGGCTGAAGATTCTCCCACTCCATCTCTTCCTACTGTTTACACTAGCAATTCCAAATATTAAATTTATGTGTTTCTCTTCATACAAAAACAAAAACAGCTCTTTTGACCAGTGCCTTTGTATTCCCAGCTGATGAAAACAATTCAAGAGAAGTTATGGAGTTGAGACAGAATTAAGGTCCCCAGGGGTTATTTAAGCATGAGTTAATCCCCATCCATCTCCTAAATAGTCCGACAGCGGGTATGGACAAGACAGGCTCAGGCAAGTCCTGGGCTTCATGGGGTCTCCTGGAGGTCCAGCTGGCATCCTGGTTTCCCTCTGACTCCCTTGGGGGCACTGCTGTAAAGTAAACATCACCAACTGTGAACTGAAATCATGCATTCTAAACACATGAAAGGGAAGAGCTTTTGTATTTAGGAAAATATTATTTGGAACATTATTTGCCCATGTTGCCTTAAATTTCCTATGGAGTCCACATGCCTTTGTTCTCAGCATCCTTTTCCTCCCTTCTGCTCCCACAGCCTTGGGTTCAGAGAACAGAAGCAGCTGCCTGAAGGTAACAGGTTCCCATGATAACTAAGCAGAAAGGGAATAGAAGTGAGAAACAGAGCATGTTCAGTTTCCTGGTGTCTGCTGGCTGATTTATTTTAGAACATCTACAAGTGATCTTGTGCTTATTTTTAAGCTTGCATACATGGGTAAAATAAAAATGTGGTCTAGGTTCAAATTCTGAATGGTGTTCTGTGTGTTAACAAAAGGGATAACACCTTGGAGAAAGATTAAAAGGCTGAGGATATTTCCTTGATTTTGATAATCATTTGTTATAATAATAGAAATTACTATGCAATGTAAATTTCCACCTTTTGTTCTGACAGAGTGATCACAAACTGTGCCTTGTTTAAAATAAGCAGTCTTCATTACGTGTATTTTCTTACACATGGTACTTGAAGCAAAACAGTGAAGAGGAATTTAGACAATCCAAGTGTTTGATTTTCCAAATAATTTTGCCAGGATCTTTGGGTTTAATTTTTTCCCCTCTTCTGCTAAGAAAGTGCACATTTGAAATTTAGTCTATTTGAGCAGTGTTTTTTTTTCTCCCCCTTAAACTGATAATAAGCATATGGGAGTGGGGTTGAATTTGATACAAGCTGTTGATTTATATTGAATACTCAAAAAAAAAATCTAAGGTATCAAAAAAGTTTAAACTAATCAGTGATGGATTAAAATGTTTCAAAGGTGGGTAAATTATGCAAAACCATTCTGATGTGAGACTTCTAGAAAAAAAGTGGGCCATGGTTAATTTTGTTGAGTTAAAATTGTTCAAGGAACAGAATTAAGAGCCATACAGAAAAAAAGGTTCACACAATGGGAACAAGATGATTATCAAAATACCTGTCTTCTTATCATTCCTCGCTGTCTTGTGGCATTCTTGTTATTTTTGGAAACACAAAATCAGGCATAGCATATTTAGAGCTCTATACCTTTTAAAAAGATCTTGAACATATATTAAACACAAACTAGAGATAATAAATGATTTTAAAAGATGTAATTAAAAATGTTGTTCTGTCTGAGAAAATGGGCTTCTGAGAAATCAAGTGGCCTTGAAGGGACAGTCAAGAATTCAGAAACCTGAGTTTTGTTTCCATCCTTGTTATACACAGTACACACAACATCTCACGATTCTCTTGTGAATTGGCTTGCTTCTATCTCTAGACAGGCTGAAAGGACAGCTCAGTCTTAAATTCTTAGTCAAACCTATGCAGCTTTCCCTCTCTTCTCACCTGCATCTTATTACCCCTCTGCCCTCTGCCTGCTTCCTCACCCAGGACTCAGAGTCCATAAGATTTCTTACTGCATCCTCCCCTTCTTACAAAGTATTGTGAGTTTCATAGCTTGTTGTTTAATTTTACCTCCATCAACATACCCAGATCATGTTCAATTAAACTTTATTTTCAGTAAGCAATAAAAAAATTAAACACATCTGAATAATGCATTCATATGGTTCTTAACATTTAGTATACATTGGAAGCATCACCTGGGTTACCTGTTGAAAATGTACATTTGAATCCTGGTCCTGGGGCTTATTAGTTTTCATTTTTAGCCAATACCTCAACAAAAGTCTGATGCTAGTTGAGAAATATTGCTCTAGGATTTTTGTAAAATTACCGGAATTGTAGAAGAATTTAACTCAAGTTACAAGTAGACCAGAGATGGAATATTTTTTAATGCTTCTAAGAGTCAAATCACATATGGAAATTGTATAATACATAATAAATTGTATGTGATTTTACTCCATAGCTTGTTCTTGCTCTCTTACGTGTGGAGCTATATGGTTTGAATGTGTTTTCCATGTGTTAGAAGCTTCATCCTCCAGGTAGCAGCATTGGAAGTTGGACGCTAACAGGAAGTGTTTAGTTCATGAGAACTTCACCTTCATGAATGGATTCTTGCAGGCTACAAAGGGCCCTTGCAAGTGTCTGCATGCACCATTTCTTGATCTCACGTTCTCTTACTCTTTTCCCTTCTAACATGGAGTGACAAAGCACAGAACACCTTGTCACGTGTGAGCCTCTCAGTCTTAGACTCCCAGCCTCTGATACCTTAAGAAATAAATTCCTTTTCTTTGTAAATGACACAAGCTATGATAATATGCTGTAGTGACATAGAGAGACTAGGACAGGGACCTATTATTACCTGTAGGGTAATTCTGTTACTCTTCTCCTTTGATATTTCACACACACATGCCAACTCATTTTGGATTATTTAGAGTTCATGAGTAAAAAAACAAAAACAAAAACAAAAAAAGTATGTGTGTGGGGTCACAAGAGAGAAAAAGGGAAATAAATAACAATTGAATATAAATTTCATTGTGTAACAGAATAGAAATGAGTATCACAGCATATTATCTTTTTGTTGTTATTGTTAAAGCAAGAGGGACAGCGAGAGTGAGAGAGAGAAAGAGAGGGAAAGAGAAAATCAATTTTTATTTAGTTTTTCATGTGACTTTCGTTGCTGGGACACTTAGTTATGTATGTGGTGCTTGGGGTTCAAACTCAGGTTCTAACGCATGTGGGACAGGAATGATACTACAGAACCACCTCTCCAGGCCCTAAAGAAATGTTTTTAGATAATTGTAAAAGCACATCTTCCCTTGGTTATTCAACACAGAAGTACAACACAAAAATTAACTTTAATATTTTCATTTATTAGTTAGTGATTCTTTTAATTGCCCTCATATACTCATTTATATGGCTTATAGTACTCTTTATTTAATGTGCAATTTTGTTAAATTTCTTACAACCTATTACTCAGTGTATAGTCCAAAGCCAAATTTACAGACTACTGAATTAGAGTCTTCATTTTAGACAATTCCTAAATGATTTGTACCACTTTTAAGATTTGAGATGAAGGGTCTAAAATACTTCTTCCTTGAACTTTATCACACTGGAGCTTATTTCTAATTTTTTACCTTATGAAGTTAAATGAAACTTTTTCTTACCTTCAGTTTTAAAAAAGATCACTGTATTGTTTCTCTTTGAATTTTTATGTCCATTTAGGAAATCAGAATAATATACAGAAATACAAATATAGAAACTCACCGAACACTTCAAAAATAATATTATTAAATATAATAATTTCATAATCTCAATATGCAGATAGAGATGTATATATAAAAAGAAATACTGGGGATTGGATATTTGTGTTTCTCAGTGGTGGAACTTTTGTCTAGCATTTGAAAAGTTCTCAGTTTTATGCCTATCATCACAAAACAAAAAGAAAAACAAAAGTATGGTTGGATGGATGGATAGATGAGGAAAGAATAAGAGAACTGTACTGAAATGGATTGTATATACATAATATTTTAAAATGTAAGATTAGCATTTTCTGACTTTTTAATTCATAATTGAAAAAACAAAGAAATTTAAGTAACATTGAAGGTATTGCTGAAATCAAAGTAGATGTTTCTTTACAAGAAGAGCTATTAGATTTTTCAAGTCTTCTAAAATGTAATAACATTTTGAGATGGATGTGTTTCAAGTTCAGACATCTGTTGTCTGTCCAATGAAGGATGAGGAAATATCCACAGTGCCTCACACTCCCACCTCCCAATTTCGTTTCTTCAAAACAGAATTTTATAATGACAAGGTTTCTAATGCTCACATTCCATTCTAGGATCGTAATTTCAATCGTTGTTTAAGGCTATTTGTGTATTTAGGCATATAACTGTCACACTTTTACTTACCATAGCATCTCCCATCCTGAGTTTTAACTTTGATTCATTTCTTAGATGCAAATATTTCATTAAATATTTTTATTCTCTTCCCAAGCAAATTATGAGTATTGTTTTCTGTGTCATTTTGCATGCTTGAGAAGGTAGGCTTCCTTTACATTGGAAGGTCAGATGTATAATTCTTTTGTTGTTCTTTATTGAGCAATGCTATATATAAGGCTGTGTTTTAAGCATTGATTATTTCCTTGGAGAAATCTCAGATCACTTTAATTTTCCCACCTTCTCGTTGACTGGCTATATATTAAGTTCTTTTTCTATGAAGTTTTCTTTCTTTACCAGCAGGCCTTAGTTTTGTTATCAGATTTTTCATAGTGCATAATGTGTCTCAAGTTGGTGAAGATTCAAAATTTTAAGAATGGTACCGTTTTCTTGGATAATATCTGTAATGATTTTCTTTGCTTTCTTCTTTTACTTGTCCCCCCCCCATCCCTTTCCCACACTGTTCAGATTTGTTTTCTTTTACCACAGAAGTCACAGTGGGAAATTTCGTCATTCAGACACTAATACTTAGGTTTCCTTCTTTACCACCACTGCTCTTTTGGGAATTAGAACTGATTTTCTGTTTTAGAAAGTATTGGGTGTTCTAAGCTGTGATGTCATGTGGCCACAAGGGTATAATCAGTGTTGACATAGAAAATACTCAAAATTATGGGAAAATGTCCATCCTTTGATAATATAAATGTCAAATTGCTAGGTACTATCACCAAAAGGTGCATATGTTCCAAAGATTACAAGAGTAGCTAATTAAACTCCCCCTCTTAGATGTTATATAGTTTTCTGTGTGATAGATACAAATGGTATTGCACCTAAAGAATGAGTTATAAAATTAAAAAAATGGATGAATTTGCCTTTTTTAAAATTAAAAACCTTCATCTCCAAAAATGTGAAAAGTCAATTCACAAAATGGAAGACAAACATCCTGAATTGGAGAGTGGAGTCTAACAGAGAAGTGTTGGTAAAGATGTGAAGTTAGAACCCTCCTCATGCATTACTTGGGAATGCAAACTGGTATAGCTGCTTCAATGACAAGCTTGCAGTTTGCAGAAAAATCAAACCTAGATTTATCATGGAATAGCACAGTTCCACTCCTATGTTCAAGAGAAATGGAAACACGTTCATGTAAAGGTTGTATGTGGACGTTTACGGCAACATTGCTCATCATAGCTCAAAGTCGAAGCTAACCAAATACTTGTCGATAGGTGAATAGATAAATGAAATGTGATATAGCTGGACAAAGAAATATTATTCACAAAAATAAAATATTAATACAACACATAATATAAAGGAAACTTGAATCATTAGAAGCCAGTCACAAAAGGTGAAGTATTGTATGATTCTAGTTATATGAAATATTTGAAAATGTCAACTATAAAACACAATGTAATATGTGGTTCATAGGGGTAGAAGGGTAAGAGATTGGAGGTCACTGGCAGCAGAGTTTCTTCTGGGGTGCTGAAAGTGTTTCAAACTTAGCAGTGCTGATGATTGTACAGCTCTATTAATCTGCTGTGGACCATCGAGCTACACAATTTAAATAGGTAAATTGCGTGCCGCAGAATCACATTGCGGTAAATCTACTAAATGAAAGAAGCCAAGTTCAATCCAGTTTTGAGCCTTTTGTCCAGATTTCTCTTTGATCACTCATGCTTAGCATCCTTTCCTGCCTGATCCAATTTCTCTGAGGTCTTGTCTTCTCACTCTCTCTTGTACTATTTGTAGGAAGTGTATTCCCTCTTCTAGTGCACCCAGTTTACTTGTTTCATGCTGGTGGTGAAGGAAGGAGATAAGTGGATGAAAAGATTATAAAATTACCTTTCTTCCTTCATGTTATAGGTATTACATAACTATATCCTGTTTGCCACAGCCTGCTTGCATCTTGTGGATGTAAAAATCTGAACCTAGACCATTTTTAAGTGGTTGTTGGTGGCATTAAGACTGTGGGAAATATTCCATAATTCATAGTAATTTTAGATTCAGCTAGTGTCTTTTTGCATGCATGGAGAAAATGAAAACATATTTGCATCAAATTATAGGATATCCAAACCTAGTAGTCTTTTTGAGGAGTCCACTGGGCTTGGATTTAAAAAAAAAATCTTTTGCTAAGAATGAGAATCAACATTCTTTTTTTCTCTCTTGTTCAGAAAAACATTTCATAACATTAGTTTTACTCCAAACTTCTCATTTTTATGAAGTCAGTTATTATTCCAAAGTTTGTTTCTCAACTGCTCATATTCTGGGAAAAAAATCACACTGCTTAGTCTCACAGGAGACATTATTTGTATTATAAAACAAATGTGATCATGTACAATGATACATTGAAGGGCCAATCCTGCCAATGTGCTTTTAGGGTGCTCAGGACATTCTTTTTCCACTGAAGTCTATGTCTGAAAACAAATTAGGATGAAAACCTTGCTCAGTGAGAGGATGGAATCATATCAAAGAGAGTACCCAAAGCTTCCAAGTGTTTCTGTCAACCAGAAATTCACTTTCATACTGAAGGCGTATTAGGCAAATTTGTATCCAAGTTCTAAATCTAAAATTTTCTTAAGTTGCCCTTTTCGTCTTTCTAATTGTAGCTCCACTTACAAGTAAATCACTCTTTCCTTTAGAAGCTGAATTTTAAAATTTTAAAGCATGTTTATTTTTCCAATACACGATAACATTGACATGGTTTGAAATTTTAAAACAAGAGCAAGCAGAAAAATCCTCTTATATCTATACCTTATTCAATTTACATTTGCAAATAAAATCATTTTAGTTGGGTCTTTTATTTCCCATATATATATGAGAATTAAATATATAATATACGTACTTATTTTTTGTAATCAAATCATAGTGACTATGTAGTTTGTTTTGTACATTTCTTTTTAACTTTAATAGGGAGTATTAAAGATATTTCCACAATGGTACAATGAGTTTTCTTGAGATTTTAAAATTTGCAACATGATCTTTCATATGAGGATGAAATAAGTTATTGATACAGTGACCTTTTGTGGGTATTTAAGTTATTTGGGAGAATCCTCTAAATTGCTGTATGAATAATTTATTCCTTTTTATTGTTGAGTAGTATTCCATGATACAGATATATTTCACTTTGACCATTGGCTGGGTTACTTCCAGGTTTGAGATTTGCATAAAGTTGCCAGGAATATTTGTTTGCAGGTTTTTGTACGAACATGCATTTTTATTTCTCTTGCATAAATGTCTGAGTACCATCTCTAGATCAAGTGGTAATTCATGCATAGGTTTTGAGAAACAGGCAAACTGTACCTTTCCTTTTCTAACAGCAATGTATGTGTGATCCAGTTTTCCATATCTGCACAGCAATCAGGGTTGTCACTATTTTTAATTACGGTCACTTTGATAGACAATGGATTTAATGTAATTGATCTAATTTTTAAAACGAAATATTAAATGCTTCATTAAAAAACATCAATAAGATTATAAAACATATAGCAGACACATAATGTTTCAACGTGGGGTAATTTTTCAAAGATAAAAAGAGATAAGGATTATACTTTATTACTTTTAAATTGTTCTTTTGGTTTATGTCTGGACCCTTTTTATATCTCAGTATATTTTCTTTTTCCATCATGCTGTTATCTTGACACATTTGAGAGTCTGAAGATAGAAATAAGTGTTATTTATTGCTACCCAATCTGACACTATTGAAGATTCTATGGCCATTCAGCAAGAAACATCAAGATTAATCATATCTCATGAGATGTACACAATACATTTTACTGGGATTAAACTTTAGTATTCTGATTTTAGAATCCTCACAATTGCAATATGTTAAAATGTTAATTCTCTAAGATATTGCTGAGAGACAGATGGGATAATTATCTACATATCAAATGTAATTGTTTGGAAGGTACAAATTAAATTTTGAAAAAAATTACTCATGCAGAAAGCTTAACTCCAATTCTGGTAAATTCACCTTATGAATTGTAAATCTTTAGCTTTCAAGACCACCACAACCATACTTAAATTAATATTTGCTGATGTATTTGCTAAGGAGTCAATTGTTTTTTAACTTTTTATAAAATATCTTCCCATGTTTATTTCTGGAACTCAGTTTACCTTGAACATAATGTATTTACTGGAAGTTCCTCTTTTCATCCTTTAATAGAACCACTTGTCTTCATGAGGAGAAGCAGGCATCTTTTGTTTATTGTTGTCTTCTCAAGTCTCATAGTTAACAGTCATTCAGTGAATCTATCAATCAATCAACAATCATTTATCTGTTTTATTTATTTATTTTTGGTATCAGGGATTGAATACAGAGAGAGGTACTTAGCCACTAAGCCACATCCCCAGCTTGTTTTTTTTGTTTTTTTGGTTATTTTTTATTTTGAGACAGGGTCTTGCTAAGTTACTGAGGATGGCTTTGAACTCACTATCCTCCTGCCTCAGCCTCCCAATCTGCCAGGATCACGGTGTGTACCACCATGCCTGGGTTATCTATGTTTTAACTGAGAAATGAAATAATGAACTCAAGAATATCTCCCAGTCTAATTTGTGCAAACATTCATTTTTTCCTCCAGTTATTCATTCATTTCTTTAAGGATAAGCAAGTAAATGAACTCATAGGGGAATTAAAAAAGGAAAGGTGTACTGTAGAAATTTATTCAGGGATTCAATTCCTTCCAATTACTTTCAAACATTCAGGACTGATATTTTAGCTCCATCTAGATTTTTTTTCCTTATTATTACAAAATTTATTTGTCTTCCTCTGTCAAACTCTGAGCCAACCACTTTCCCCAGCCTGCCTGGGGAGGTATAGGAGAAAGAACATACAGGGGAGACAAGATACAGGAGAACGAATGTGAGGTGGAAACTGCTCCTTCACATGGCGAAAAAGACGGGATAGGCCACCATCAAGCAAAAAAGCCCCATGAGCTCTGAGAGGCAAAGCCCAGAATGGCCTAGGAGAAGAGCTGCTCCTTCAGAGAAGGGTTCCTGGCATAACCAATGACAAGGCTCCCAAACACGTCCCAATCCCAGACCCAGAGCCAGCCACCCCAACTGTGGCAGCCTCAGCCCCAGTGAATTTGGCTGCTGTGTTGATGTCCCTTGAAATGGTGCTGATTTGGAAGCTGCAGCTAGGGATAAGCGAGGTCAGGGGCGATGGGACTGCCAAGCTGCTGAGACTGTCAAATGTCAGTGTCCCTGGTCACTTCAGCACCACTGCAGATGGCAGTCAGCTGAGCAGCTGAGAGGTGGTCCTGACCAAAGAGTAGGTGGAGCAGAACTTGGAGCAGGCATATTTTCAGGGGGTGAGGGGTCCTGGCAAGAGAGCTGCTCCTGGTGCAGAGCTTAGTTCCATCCTTTAATCCAGAGTCTTATAAACATATTTAGGTTTTATTTAATATTAATGCTCTCTAAAATTTTATGTCCATAAATTAATTGTTGTCAGATTGACCCATTTTGTTGTTTTGAAAAGACCTAATACGGTTTTATGACTATGGATATGGAAGGGTAGTGCATATTTGGGTCAGTTGAGAAAAGTAAGAAATTCGAATGAGAATAGCAGCACATTTCAGAAACTATATTCTTTAATATGTTAGGTAGATTTTAACTCTGTGTAAATAAATTAGCTATTTAAGCCTTTTAAGTCATGATTTTAAAAATTATAAATGCTTTTGTGTATTTCTTTCTCTTGAAATGATGTTATATATACCATTTTGTTTTTAAAGAGAGGAGAGAGAGAGAGAGAGAGAGAGAGAATTAATTTTATTTAGTTTTTCATATGGCTTTAGTTTCTCTGACATTTCATTGTGTATGTGGTTTTGGGGTTTGAACTTGAGTACTTGTGCATGCCAGAAGTGCATGCCAGGCAAGTGCTGTAACTGTTAGGCCACCGCCACGGTATATATATATACCCTTTTTAACCTAAAACTTTTAAACAGGATTTTAAAAATTATATATGGTCATTTATTTGTTATTATAAGTCATGCTGTGTAAATATAATTTTTAAGGTGCTAGACACTTTCTGGAATTTATTTGATGGAAGAAATGATTGCTTAAAGGTTCTGGTTTGATAACCGCATACTTTATAAAATTAAATTTTACCTTTAACTGACATAAAATAGTACATATTAATGAAATAATGTGACATTTTGATGCATGTATGCTTGGGTAATGTTTAAACGAGGTTAAAATATCTCCTCAAACACCAATTTTTTATGGGAAGAGATTTAAAATCCTTTTTCTTCTTTATTTCTTTTACTTTTTTTAAAGTAGGAGAGAGAGGGAGAAAGAGATAATTAATTTTATTCAGTTTTTCATGTGGTATTAGTTGCTCTGACACTTTGTTGTGTATGCAGTGCTAGGGTTTGAACCTGCATCGTCACGCATGCCAGGTAAGCACCTTAACCACTGAGCCACCGCTACCAGCCCCTTTCTTCTATATTTATGAAGTGTATAAGAAATAACCATTATGTATAGTTATAGTGCTGGGCAACGGAGCACCAGGACTTCTTGCACCTGTTACTAACTACATATCCATGTCTCTTCTCCTCCCGACTTTGCCCAGTCTCTGACTTCTGAGATGACTTTTTTAGATTCCGTGTGTATGTGTGATCATGGGACACTTTTCTTTTTGTGCCTATTGTGTTTCACTTAACACGATGATCTCCAGTTCCACCCACTCTTGTCACAAATGGCAGAATTTCATTCTTTAAGCTGAATGCTATTCCACTGTGTACATTTTCTTTATTCATTCATCAGTTGACGGACACTTGGTTTGTTCCTATCTCTTGGTTATTGTGGAGAGTGCTGAAATGAACACAACGATGCAGATGTTTCTTTGACATGTTAACCAAGGAAGTGATTATAATTGAAGGAATCACCTCATATTAAAAGTGAATTTGTCCATTTCTTCTAGATTTTCTACCTTATAGGCACATAGTCTTAAAAATTATTCCGTAGTGGGGCTGGAGCAGTGGTTCAGTGGTTGGAGTGCTTGCCTGGCATTTGCAAAGACCTGAGTTCAAACCCCAGCACCACATACACAACTAAGTGTTGAAGAAAAAAGGTCTGATAAAAAGATAAATGAAATTGATTCTCTCTTTCTTTTTTCCTCTCTTTCTCTTTCAAAAAAAAATTCCTAGTGACTCTGGACTTTAGCAATACATGTTAAAATGTTTAATTTTTCACCTCTAATTTTATTCATTTCAACCTTCTATTATTTATTTTGCTAATTTAGTTAAAAGATTGTCCATTTTGTTTATCTTTTTAAAGAACTGTCTCTGTTTAACTGCTCCATTGCATTGTTCTTTTGCTTTCTATTTCAATCATTTCAGTTTTGATCTTTATTATTTGTTTTGTTCTACTGATCTGGGGTTTAGTTTGTTCTTATTTTTCTAAGATATTGAGGTGCAGCATTAGCTTATTTATGAAAAATCTCTCTGTGCTTTAAAATGTAGGCACTCATTGTTTAAACTTCCCTGTTAGCACTGATTTTGTTGTATATTTCAGGTTCTGGTATGTTGTGATTCTATTTTCTTTTGATTGTAGGAATTTTTAAATTTCCTCTCTGGTTTCTTCAATGACACCCTGTTTAGGAGTCTGTTATGCAATCTCCATGTGTTTGTATAATTTCTGTAGTTTCTCTACTGTGATCCGATAAATTTTAAGAAATTAGTTTAAGTTCTTGAATTTTTAAGACTTGTTTTGTGGTCTAATATATGATCTATTTTTGGAAAAGTTCTACTTGCTTATGAAAAGAATGTGTGTTCTGCAGCTATTGAATGTAATGTTCTGTAGAGGTCTGTTAAGTCCATTTAATCCGTTGTGTTGAATATAATTCAAGTTGAACTTCATTATGTGGTTTCCTTGTAGTCCTTTCCCTGTAATTAATGGGTTTTGACACAATGCATATTGTATTGGAGCCTAAGGGTATCTGGTTTTTCTGTAGGTATTGCAGGAGTTGGGGCCCCTCTGATTGTTGGGGAAGCAGACAGCGGAGTAGGTAGGGTGTACCCTCTGTGGTTACTTTTGCAGTGGGAATGGAAGTTCTTATTGAATGCTGGGGGTTTCCTCTATCTCTGTTGATAATGGCTCTGTGAATTGAAAGCCCTTCTGCTACTGATTATTCCAGTGTGATGGTCCTAGAGCTTTATCCTGTTTTGAAACAGGTGCAGCTCTTGTTGTTTCACTGGGAGAAGCAGGTGTGGGGCTCACATCTCCCACTGTACAGCACTCACTCAACTCCAGCCTTGTCAGTAAAGTGTGACTTCGTAGGAAGTGGGGGTGACTAATGCTGAGGCTCTTGATAGGGGTGGTGCTCATCACAATTAAGTTCTTTCTCCCTGCTGTTTCTCTGGGGGTGAGTCTCCAGGAGTAGGACTTGAGAGTCACACGTACTGTACTATGCCTGCTAGGGGATCATTAGGTACTACTTTATTGAAGTACCTTCCAAGGTTTGAGTGGGATTAGGTCATGGCTAAAAAGGTGCAATTGGGTTGAAAGTGTAGCTCAGTGGCAGAGCAGTCACCCAGTGCACTTGAAGTGCTGGCCTCAATCCCCAGGGCCACAAAGAATGTAGAAAAAAAAATAAGCAGTTGGAGAAAAGTTTTTTTAAAAAATTGAAAAAAGAGAGAAAGAGGAAAATAACAACAACAATGACAAAACAAGTTAAAAAGTTGAATATTACAAAGGGCAGAAAATGGAGAGAAAAACAAACATTAAAGAGCAAAAACAAAAAAA
>PVKS010011449.1:0-56667 GCA_004027875.1 Aplodontia rufa | reverse complement strand
CTAGGTAACTTGGAGGTGTAGGGAAGGGGATGGGGAGGGGGGAGGGTATATGAAGAACTCATAGGAGTCTGGTGATTGGGAAGATGGGGGAACCATCCCAGAAGCCGATGTTATTCCTACACTAGATACCCATTTAACACATGAGTTCTTCTGGGGGAAACTGCAACAGATGAAACCCATAGTAGTTTATCTATGCGTTAGCATTACCCCTGGATAACAAAGTTTATACACATTGATTGCTACTGTTTTGACAATGTTTCCCCCTCATCTGTATCCTGTATCGCTATATACTTCTAATAAAAGTGAAAAAAAAATGGTGAGAGCAGGCAGACTAGTCTTATTCCCAATTATAGTAAAAATGCTTTCAGCATTTCCCATTTAGGCTTATGTTAGCTGAGGTTTTGTTATATATGGTCATTACATATTTAAGATAAATTCCCTTGATCCCTATTCTCTAGAGTTTTGAGCATAAATGGGTGCTGAATTTTATCAATGACATTTTCTGCAACAATTGAGATGATCATTTGGGTTTTATCCTTAATTTTGTTTAAATGATAAATCGCATTGATTGATTTGTGTATGTTGAAGAAGCATTGCATGCCTGAAATGAAGTGCTCTTGATCATAATGAATTATTTTATTGATTTTGTTTTTAATGCATTTTGCTAGAAGTTTCTTAAGGATTTTTGCATAGATGCTCATTAGGAATATTGGTTTGTAGTTTTGTTTTTTTAAATGTGTTTTTGTTTGGTTTCAGTATTAGGGTCATAGTTGCCTCATAAGAAGTGTTTGGGAGCATTTTCTCCCTTTGAATTTTTGGAATAGCTTAATAAGGAGAGGTAATAGCTCCTCCTCATAGGTATTGTAAAAATCAGTAGGGAGTCCATCAGTTCCTGGGCTTTTCTTCTTTGAAAGGCTTTCAATTGCTATTTGGATTTCAGGGCCTGTTATTGGCTGTTTAGGATTTCACTGTCATCATGTATTTATTTGGTAATGTTGTATGTGTCTAGAAATTTGTCTATGTCTTCCAGATTATCTTATTTAGAGAATAGTTTTTCAAAATATGCTCTGTTAATCTATTGAATTTCCATTGGGTCAGTGGTGATTGCTCCCTCTTCATTGGTGATTTGTTGATTTGCTTCAATTCCTAACTTTTTTTGTGAGATTGGCTAGGGGTCTGTCAATTTTATTTATTTTTAAGAACTGGCTCTTTGTTTCATCAATTCTGCTTTTGTTGTTGTTGTTCTTGTTCTCCATTTCATTTATTTCAGCTCTGAATTTGATTATTTTTTGTCTTCTGCTGGCTTTGGACTAGTTTGTTCTTCTTTTTGTAGAAATTTGAGGGAGAACATGTGTTTATTTACTCAAGATCTCACCTGTTTTCTTTTTCTTTTTTTTTTTTTTTAAAGAGAAACAACTTTATTTAGTTTCTCACATGGCCTTCATTGCTCCAACACTTAGTTGTGTATGTGGTGCTGGGGTTTGAACCTGGGTCTTCGTGCTTGCCAGGCAAGCACTGAAATCGCTGAGCCACCGCTTCAGCCATCTCCTGGTTTTTGATGTAGGCACCCAGTGCTTTAAATTTTCCCCTTGAGAATGCTTTCATACTGTCCCAGAAGTTTTTATTATGTTATGTCTTCATTCTCATTCTCTTCCAAGAATTTCTTGCTTTCTGGTGTCATGTCTTCTTGGATCCATTCTTCATTTAATATGATGTTATACAATCTCCATGTGTATGTGTGTTTTCTTTTATAATTTTTTCTGTTAAAGTCATGGCATCAGGTCTGACAGGATACATAGAATGCTATTTACTTTTTGATATCTGTTGAGATTTACTTAGTGAACTAGAATATGATCTATTTTGGAAAAGAATCCATGCACTGCTTAGAAGAATGTATTTTCAGCTAATATGGGGTGGGATATGGTATAGATGTGTGTTAAGTCCATTTGTTTTATGCACTTGTTCAGGCTGGACAACTCTTTATTGTTTATTGGCTTTGACAATTGTGTATAGTTGAGAATAGGAATGTAAAGGTCTCCCAGTATTATCCTGTTGAGGTTCACAAGTGGTTTTATGTCATGGAGTAATTTATCCAAATAGTTAGGCATGTTGGTGTTTGGGAAGCATATATTTACTATGGTTATATCATCCTGTTGTGTTATTCCCTTTACTAGGATGTAGTGGTCTTCTTTATCTCTTCTGATTAGTTTATGCTTGAAATCTAATTTGTTAGATATAAGCATTGCAACATCAGTTTATTTTCTTGGGCCACATGCCTGATAGTTTATTTTACATTGTTTCACCCTCAATCTGTGGGTGCCACTGTCTGTAAAGTGGGTCTCCTGTACACAGCATTTTGTTGGATTTTGTTTTTTTTCTTTTTGATCCAATCTGCTAATCTATGTCTTTTGATTGATCTGTGAAGATCATTCATATGCAGTGTTAGGATAGTTGTATGATTGTGGTTCATAGTCATTTTATTTTATCAGTAAGTTATGTGTTGTCTTGGAGGTCTATTGATAATGTATACCTTTGTGAATTTCCTCTCTCTGTGAGTTTTGAGGATTGTTTGCTTGTTCTGTCTCACTTTTAGTTTTGAGGAGTCTTTGTAATGCTGGCTTTCTGTTCATGAATACTGCAAGTTTGATCTTATCATGAAAATGCTTATTTCCCCATCAAATTTGAAGCTGAGTTTTATTGTGTGTAATATTCTTGGCTGCATGTTGTAGTCACTGAGACACTGAAAAAAAACTCCTTCCAGGATCTTCATACTTCTGTAGTCTGAGCTGAAAAGTTAGACGTGATCCTTTTTGTTTTGCCTCTGAATGCTATTTGGCATTTCTCTTTTACAGCTTTTAATATATTTTCCTTGATTCCCTGTTGTGAATTTTGAATATGATGTGTCTTGGTGAGCTTCTCATTTGATTAGGTATGTTGGGTGTCCTGTATGCTTTCTGGGTGAGCATTTCTGACTATTTTATATGGGAAAACTTTCATTTGTGGTTTGATTTATTCCTGTATCCCAATTACTCTTATATTGTTTCTTCTAATTTCACCCCAGACATTTTGAAAATTTTGATCATGTTCTGTGAGGTTTTTTTTGTTTGTTTGTTTGTTCTGTTTTGTTTTCCATGAGTTCAACCTTAACTCATCCTTTCCTCATTATTGGAAGTTCTTTCTTCAAGACCTGAGGTTTTATTTTTTTATAGAATCTAGTCTATTAAATTCTTTAATTATTTCTGTGCTGCGATTGACTGCAGATTTTAGCTCTATTACTTCCTTTTTTAGTATGTTTAATTCTTTGACATTAGAGTTTTTCATCTTTTGAGTTTTCTCACTTATTCTCTTTTTAAAGTCTTTTTTAGTTCAGTGTTCCTTTTTTGTAATCACAGAATTGATAATTTATTCTAGGCTTTCATCCTATTCCCTTTCCATAGGTTCATAGGTAGTGAAATTGTGGTTTTGAGGTGAACATTTTCTAGTTTGACTCCTCATCTTTGAAAAGCTTCTTGTGGATCTTTGAACTGGAATTCCTTGTGTGGAAGAAGACAAGTCTGTGAGTGCTTCTTCATTGCAGGTCAAAGGGTCAAGTCAGACACCACCTTTCTGTTGACCACCTTCTTCCAAATAGCTGCTTCTGTCTGGGGTCTTGTTTTGTTGCACATTTTGGATCTAGGTTCTAGGACTTGGTTTTGGTGCTTGCCTGGCAAGCATGTGGACCCAGGTTCAAACCGCAGCACCACATACACAACTAAGTGTTGGAGCAACTAAGGCCATTTGAAACTAAATAAAGTTGTTTCTTTCTCTGTCTCTCTCACTGTCCCTCTCTCTTTATTAAAAATAAATAAATAAATAAAAATAAATACAGCTAGTATGTTTATATGTCCATGAACCAATCAACTTCTCCAAATGGCACACAACTACACATCAAAAAACAGGAACAAAAATTCTTTTTTGTTTTTGTTTTTGTTTTTTAAGGGCTGAAGACTGAACTCGGGGCCTTGTGCATGCTAGGCAAGTGCTCTGCCACTGTGCTAAATCCCCAACCCCAGAAAAAAAAAATTCTTAATGAAAAATTGGAAGTTTGTTCACTGAGCTTGTCTCTCTATATTTTGGGAGCAGGTGTTCACTGTCCACCTGAATTTCATTAACAAAATCTCTCAGTAAGGAATTATGTGATCTCAAGTAGAGGGCTGGGTGTCAAGCTCAATCTCCTGGGTTTTCTGGGTGAAGACTTCTTTGAAGAGATAAGATTAATAAATGCCCTTTGGACTGGACTTTGCCAACCTTCCTGGGAATCTGAAACTCAGGAGACATTCTGGATGTTAGGCACAGGGGGCTGATTGCAGAGCAATATTTGCTTTGCTCTGCTATACACACAGTTTTTGCTGTGCTCAGATTATGGTCTCTTGCGTGCTCCTGTCCCACCTTAGTGAGCCTTCCAGCTGGGGTTGGGTGTGGACAGGGTGGAGTTAGGCTCCCTTACACTCCACTAACCCAAATACCCCTGAGGTAAGTGAAATCTGGGCCTATCCCACACCAACTCTTCTGGGTTCAACCTCTGAACTGTGGCTGTCTCCTGGAAGAATTGTGGAGTATCCTGCTTTCAAGTACTGAATCCCTCCCACCAGACAGTCTGTTCAAAATGACTCCCGATTCTCCTCCTTGCAGGTAGTTTAGTGACAGTGTTCTCCCCTTACAAAATGGAGGTGCAGTAGGGGTGTCTCCGGTTGGGCCCAATGCATGGTTCTTTATAGAACTTAGCTTCTCTGAGGCAGATTGGATCCCACATTACGTTTCAGCTCCTCCCTCACTCCTTTGCTGATTGGAAGCAATGGTGTTCCCAGCAGCTATGACCCAGCTGCTACAGACACAATCCTTCCTTTCAACTTGCTACACCCAAATCTTGGATCCTCCAAAAAGCTCCCCTAATCTGCACTGTGTTCCAGTAATGATTTCCCCCTAAATGGATCTTGCAATGAATGGACCTGATCTGGAGTTTATTTAGCACAACATGGACACATAGGAGAAGCAATCTTTCAGCAGCTTCCCATCTTGAAAAACCCCTCAGACTGCATGTTTTTAGAAAGGATAACTTTGAGAACTGCATTTTTGTTTACATCATAGTAATTTAACAAGTTGATTCAAGTGCAGTGACAGAGTATAGTCATAGACACTTGACAGAAAAGAGGAATTAAAAGAAAATAAAAGCAACATATCCTTGTATGCTACATAATTCATATGCATATAGACATTTTAACATATTTAAATAACTCTGTTGCTTTAAATTTTACCTCAATAATGAGGATACCTTAATGACCCGTGGACCCAAGAGCTTATTGAATATTAAGCTCTTAAAAAAAGTCTAAAAATATTCAAATCCATACACTTAAATGAATTATACATTTTAAAGTATAAAATTATTTGCTAACATTTTTCAGCGCCTGGCATTTTATGTCTCAAATAATAAATGTTCAATAATGTTGGCTGAAATAATTCATGTTAAACATCTGTGTGACAGGTTTTGTCTCAAAAGACAAAGTGGTAAACAGACATGCCAGTGATCTCTTGTTTGTTGTTGAACCAAAGATGCTTCTAGTGCCTGGATCTGGTAACAGATTTTTGTTTGTAAATCTGACATTCTCTTCAGCTTTTTGAAGGTAACAACACATTTCTGCTGCTAAACTAGTTCTATGAAAACTAGTCCATTTCTCATACTAGTCACACATTAAATGCTTTAATCCCAGAGATGACACCTTATTACCACTCTGTCACACTCAGATTTTGAAATTTTAAAGTCAAAGATGAAAATATAGAGGTTAAAATGTGTTCATTATCAATTTATTTTTGGAACAATACATTTTTAGTGACGAATCCTTGATTTGGGCTTCCAGGATCTAGCCTGTTTTCATGTCAGCTGAAGAGAGCTGGGGGGTTTAATTGGTAGAATTTCATCCCGGAGGATGAAGTTTGGACTGAACTGATTTCACTTTGCTGCTTTTCCTTTACTTACCAAGCACATAAATCATTTTATCTCCTTAGGGTCATATCAAAAGGATCTCTAGAATAAAGTTTTATGCTGTTTTAAAAATGTGTTCAGTAGCCTAGCAATAGCAAATTGAGCTGCTATGAACATAGATATTGCTGTGTCACTATAATGTGCTGATTCTAAATCCCCTGGAAAGATACCCAGGAGTGGAATAGCAGGGTCATATGGTGGACTCATCTGTAGTTTTTTGAGGATTCTCCACACTGCTTTCCAAAGGGGTTGTACCAGTCTGCAGCTCCACCAACAGTGTGTTAGTGTGCCTATCTCTATGGAAACAACCCAGATGTCCCTCACTGGATGAATGGATCCAAAAACTGTAGGACATTTATACCATGGAATATTACACAGCAATTAGAAACAATGATATTGCAGCCTTCGAAGGTAAATGGATGGCTATGGAAGAGATCATGCTGAGTAAAATCAGCTTAACCCAGAGATCTAAGGGTCAATTGTCTCCTCTCATCTATGGAGGTGGAGACTAGACCCTGGACAGTGAGAAAGTTGGTCTAGTAGCATGTGTTAAATCCAGATAAGATGTAATGTTTTACAACCTAATACTTTTTTTAGAGATATTGTGGGAAGGGGAAGGGTGGGATAAGGGAGGGTAATTGGGGGGGGCACTCCTGGGGGTAATTGCAATATCCAGACTATATACACATTTTATATTACTTTGTTAAAAACTTGTATGGTTTTATGGTTGTTCAAAAATAAAAAATTAAAAAAATGTGTTCAGGAAGTATTACTCCAAAATATTAAGAAATTAAAGCAAAAATAATGTCAAAACCTGCAAGAAAATTAACATAGATTCCTTCTGAACACTCCCTCCAGGTGGAATATAGCCCAAGGATTGGAATTGTAGCTTAGTGATAGAGTGCATTCTTACCATACTAGAGCACATAGGTTCAGTTCCCTGCAGATTCCCCCAAAAAATAAACAATAGAAACAAGGAATTCAAACCTGCTGGCACTTTGACTTTGGATTTCTGATCTCTAGAAAAGTGAGAAAAAATTTTGTGTTATCTCAAGCCACTGAATTGGTGATAATCTGTTTCAGAGGCAATATGAAATAGTATCCCATTTTTATTTTATGAATTTTTGTACATCTAAAATATTCAAAAAATTTAGAAAATCCTTGACATGTATTTGACTAATCCAATTACTGTTATCAACATGAGCATATTGCATCTGTGGCCATCTCTCTGTTACAGATGTGGCGCACACTTATTCTTTAACAATTTGTTTTTTAAGTGACTTAATTAAAACAAATCATGTCATAATCTTTCCTCTGTATTTCCGTTTAATTATAATTCAGCAAATAGAGCTGCTTTTGTTTTTGGGACAATGTTTTAGGCTATCAGAATATATTCATTACAGAAGTATTAAACCATTATTTAATTAAATATCCAAACCTCATTCAAAGTATCTACTTTAATCAACTATTTTATCTAACATTATTAGAAAACCAATTATAAAGAGTTGCTTGTTTTGAGCTAATTACCACTTTACTAAAACAAATAAACATAATTTATTTTGCAAATTTGATTGAATAAGTCAAATTAATACCTTTGCATTTTAGAGTTTGTCTTAATATTGTAGAAATCAATGGTTATCAATATTAAATCTGAGTAACTTTAGTCCAAGCAACACATCCTGGAGGCTTAGTAATTGATGAGTAATCTATCTATCTATTTTTTATATATATTTAAATTTTTCTATTGCATATTAGCATAGAAATACATGTGTACATATAAGATAATAATAGACATGATCTCACTCATTTAATCAGCTGTGATGTGTTGAGATTCTATCTGTTCATGACTGTATGCAAATCAATATACATAAACCATATTTCCTGGAATAATATACTAGTCTTCTCTAAGTTCAGAATGTAGAAAGGGAAACATGCACAAACCGCAAAACACTAAACGATATTTGAAATATCACTATCTAAATTGTATAATAATCACAATAATAGTTACCAAAAATAGTATTTACCAATTGTAAGAGTTATCAAACAATAGAAACTTATATGGATCATATTCTACTGAACATATGCATTTGTTCATTAAACCTTTGTCATAACCCTGTCAGAATGATGTGATTTATCCCATCTTATAGATGCAAAATTAGGCTCATAAAAGTGACATTATTGAGCAATGTTCTTACACATAAAAAGAGACAACAAGGGGGTTTGTAGATAAAACTTTAGATTTCAAAGCATTAGCTCTCAAATTCAATCTCATATATCCTAAAATAACAGTTGATCTAATTTGATGAGAATAGCAAAAATGAATAAACAAAAATTAATTTTGACTAGGAATACGTGTTGGGATACTCTATGATAAAATACATTGGAATTTGAAGTACAGCCAGTGGGTTGTCATGAGAGGTTTTAATACTAGGAACAGACATATGCATTTTAATTAAATAGATAGTATAGATAATAAAGGAGACATATGCATTTTAATTAAATAGATAGTATAGATAATAAAGGTTATCTTCTTATGTCACATCATGTCACATCATGTTGTGTCTCATAATGGCATATCTGAAGGCATTGGGGGCATAAATTGCAAAACTCAGAAAGAGACCAAGAAGTGTTCACAGTAGCAGCTCAGGGAAGAGAAGCCCAGAAGTGAAATATGGACCCAGTAACATGGCACAGAGAAGGCATCAGGAAGAATAGACATGTGCTGTCCAGAAAGCCACTTTATCTTCTCCTCAGGTAAATAGTGGATGAAATATGAGATTCTTTCTAACATTCAATCATGAAATCAGTTTACATTTACCTATGATAAGATTATAATTAATTGCTATTCCTCAACTCAAAATAAATGAGATTTAGTTTAGAAGAAAGATTAATTTGGGAATTTCTTATGTTTATCTCTTAAATGTATTACCTAATTGATATTTTTTCTAAAATGTTTGAAAGTTCTTAAATTCATGGAGTTGCCAAAAGGAGCAATATAATGTTATATTTAAGTATTTGGATCCTAATTCAACTTTGATTGCAATTTCCATTAAATCACCTGCTAACTGTATTAACTTGAGAAAGGTAGTGGATATTTCTTTGTTTGTTTGTTTGTTTCTTTCTTTCTTTTTTAAAGATAGATGGAAAAAGAGTAAAAGAAGGAGGAAAAAATAAATTTTAGTTACCTCTTCATGTGGTTATTGTTTCTCCTACACATGTATGTGTGGTTCTGGGGCTTGAACTCGGGTCTTTGTGCATGCCAGGTAAGCACTTTAATTGCTGATCCAGCACTCCAGCCCTGGTACTGGATATACATAACTTGAATGGAATCACAAATGAATGCAGTAATAAGAAACAAGCAGTAAACTTTATTGGAGCAGAGTTTAAAATTGTTAAAATTATTTCCAATAGGCTATGTATACCATATGTTTTTCTTGAGAGTTTAAATATTTTAAGACCTTCAACCAACATTAAACTAATCTATTGATTTATTTAACACATATTTATTGAGTGCATCTAATTTATGTAAAATATCTCTACAGAGATATAAATATTTGTATATTTATATCTATATCAATATATAGATACAGATGTATGTTTATATCTATATATCAATAAAGAGGCATATTTATATCTATATATAGATATAGATATATAGATATCAGGCTCTAATTACTGAGAAAAAAATCAATAAAAAAAGATAAAACATCTTTCCTTCATAATATTATATTTTAGCTAGCATTTTAAAAGAGAAAAATTCAATGATTCTTTTTAAAACACCATAAGGAAGACTTCATTCAAAGTGAGAAGGACTCTTAAGACAGATGTTAGGACCATGGCAATGGAATTTTGCAGTTAAGAAGAGATTGGATTTAGCTCAGACAATAGCATGGTCCAGTACAGATTCATAATTAAGGAAGAGATGAGGGTCAGTAGCTGGAAAATATTGAGGAAATATGGATAATAGGAAGTGGGTTGAACAAACTAACAGGATTTTTGCTAAAGACAGGCCACAAGATCACTTATGTCTCAGCAATGGAGGAGAATAAAGAATCCAAACAGATATTGAGGATGATCTGGTATGAAGAATGAGAGATTCAGGATAAACTAAATTAATATGGTTCTTGCTAAAACTGGACTTTAGAAGAAAGTTCCCAGATAAGCCAGAGAAAAATTTCAACAGAAGAACAAAAATCTGGACAAAAAATATTAGTCACATTCATTGGGAAGTACTTCTACAATGGCACATGTGAAGAACCAAAAAAATATAATACTTAAAAGCAACAAGAACACTGAAAATCAATAACAAATAAAATTTCCAGAACTCTGAAAATGAACAAAGAACTTCCAACAATCCAAGGTACTTTTTAAAAAAATGTTGAAAAGTATTACAGAATTTTAAATTGCTCCACTCCCATTCTCCCATTCTTATCATCATTTTCATCTTGGGGAAAATAGAAAGAAACATATGTACAAGCATAAAACATCCTCATCATCATAGCAGCTGAGAAAGCCAATAGTTGAGTACCACTCAAGGAGGTGGGAGAGAACTGGTGCTCAGTCCAAATGAATTATCAACACTTGACCTGCCTGGCAGTTCTGTAGAAATCTTATTCTCTAGCCATTTCTTAATTGATCTGATTCAGACTTTGTTCAGTATAAACAAATTTTTCCTAGGACATTTAAATAATTAATTAATGGCACTGGTTTCACATCACAGCTGATCAGGGTTCCTCAAGAAAACAAACGAGAGATCAATTAAAAACAAAGCTGGAAAACAAAATGTTCATATGGCACTTGTATGCAGGGCTGTGAACATTCTTGGGAATGATCTGAGATATAACCAGATCATTCATATTGGGATGAATCTGAACCTCTTCATAAGTAGGAAATGAATATTAAGTCACAGGTGGAAATGATCTTCAAGAATAGTGAAGGTCTACTTCACTATTCTTGGTCTACCAATTAAATGTCAGTGATTGATGGAATAGATTACAAAATATTACTCAATTCATAGAGTTCATGAGAGAAATCTAGGAAAGATTGTTTTAAGGAATATGAGGAACTCTATGTTCAATCCTTAGCTGACACACGCAATAATGGCACAAAGACTATATATTGCAGAGAACAGAGATTTTAACAAATTTAGAAAAGTCACTAAATATCAGCAGCAACACAAAACAACAAAGCATCAATAGCAATAACAACGATATTTGGGAAAAGAGCTAGAGAATCTAATTTTAAGAGTTGTTAAGTTATGTTATTTTTAACATAGTTCTTAACTGTACACAAGGATACAAGGAAACTGGTCACAAAAACTGCCTCCAAGAATTTTAATTGTTGGGCTTACTAAATAAAAATGTTCCATTTAGCATATCTGTATCTATCTATCTATCTCTATCTATATATATATATATCTATATACACATATATATCTATGTGTTTATATATCTATCTCTATATCTATACATATAAGTCTCTCTACACACACATATATATATATATATATCTCTCTCTACACTCAAACACACACATATACACACATGTACATATATATGTGTGTGTGTGTGTGTGTGTGTGTGTGTATATATATATATTGCATTTTTTTTAAGAGAGAGGGACAGGGGATGGAGTGGTGGTTCGGCATTTACAGACTTGCCTGGTAAACCAAATAAAAATTGTTTCTCTTTCTCTCTCTCACTGTCCCTCTCTCTTTAAAAAATAAAAGGGGGGGGAGAGTTATGAGAGAGAATCAATTTTATTTAGTTTTTTTTAATGTGGCCTTTGTTGCTCCAAGACTTCGTTGTGTACGTGGTACTGGGGTTTGAACTAGTACACTCATGCATGCCAGGCAAGCACTATAACTGCTGTGCCACCACTTTAGCCCCTGATATGGCACAAAATTGAGCCATATCAAAAGTATGAAAACAATGTCTCACTTAATATACCTTATCAGTGAAAATATAAATATGATCAAAAAGGATCAAATAAAAATTATGAAATTGAAAATATAATAATTGAAATGATAAATTTGTTAGGCTTAACAGCTTAGAAAAGAAACACTTAGCAAACTCAAAGTTAGATCAATTTAAACCCTCTGATCTGAAGAAAAGAAAATGTTGGTACTTGCCTGATCTTACAGGAACATGAGCCAATCTGAGTCCTGAGACATCTCCATGCAGATTCCAGGATTTCTGAGAATTGCCTATATGTTCTTTGTAATCATTAGCTTGTCCTTCCTTCAGAAAAAATAATTGTTCTTAATAAATAAGAAATAAAATCAATAAACATGCTTTCATCTAAGAAGTATACACCTATATGATTTGTCCTATTAAGAAGCACATATTTTGTAAACATTCCTGCTGGAGCCTAATAAAATGCGAGGAGCTAGGGATATAAATCAGACTGTCTCAAGGCAGTCTGCCCAGCCTTCCCCATATGAAATTTCAACTAGACTCTAGTCTTTTTCATTTATTGAAGGAGGAACATTGGCTGCTGAGCTCTGACAACAAACAAATACCTACAGTAAACCATTTATGGCAAGAAAAAGAAATGAACTAAACAATGAAGTCTTCAAGATTTGTGGGACAACATCAAGAGCAACAACAAAAATACAAAAAACTGAAAATGATAGTAAATGAGAGAGAAATAAAAAGTACATTTACAAAAAAATATTGACAGGTGTTTGGAGAATGCAAGGAGAGTAGGTGGAACAAATTATTTGAGCACAGGAGATTTTTAAGGCTGTGAACTTTTTCTCTATGTGGGTATTAATCAAATCTATATTGCTTTCAGTTAGACTGTGATTTTAATCATCAAACAATACAATAATGAATGCAGAATAATCTACAAAGAATATAAACTAAGTAAAAGTAACATTTAACTATAAAATATTTAGCATAAATGGAGGCATTAATAGGAAAACAGAAATATGCACTAGAAATGTAGAAAAATGTAAGAAAATAACAGATATAAATGCTGCCTTATCAAAAATTATGCTAAAAGTAAACGGAAAAAATACCAATTAAATGTCAGTGATTGATGGAATAGATTACAAAATATTACTCAACTGTATGCTGCCTAGAAAAGATACACTATTAATTCAAATACATAAATATGATTAAATAATTGATAAATTAAAAAAATGATCATTGTAACCTAAGGAAAGCTGTGGTGGCATTAGTAATATTAGATTTAAAAAGCTTTGAGATAAAATTGTTAGCAGAGACAAAGAACATTTTTTAATGACAAAATTTTCAATCAATCGGGAAAACATAATAATTACAAATCAATATTCATCTAAAACCTCCCAGAATATGTGAAGAAAACCATACAGAGTGGAAAGTGAAACCGGTGAGTGGATGATAGTTTGATCCTTCAAAACATCACTATCAATAATAGTTAAACAACTAGACTGAATCTTTTTTTTCTATTGTTTAAAAAGAGAGTGACAGTGAGAGAGAGAGAGAATCAGTTTTATTTTTAATTTTTCCTGTGGCTTTCATTGCTTTGTCACTTCATTGTGTACGTGGTACTGGGGTTTGAACTCGGGTCCTCACCCATGCCTGGTAAGCACCATAACCACTGAGCGACTGATCCAATCCCCTAGGCTGAATCTTAACAAAGAAATGGGAGTTGTGAACAACACTCCTCTTTAACAACACTGAACAGAGTTCTGTAGATAACTGCTTCCAAAAAAGGATAAGATGCTCCTTACAGGTGTGTATGGTATATTCTTCATAAGACCATATTTTAAATATACAATAAATTTCAATAAATTAGAAATGATTGAAATCATACAAAATATGATATCTGATCACAATAGAATGAAAAGTTAAAAGCAAAGATATTTTAATAAAGCATAAACATGTTCAGCTTAAGAAAAATCATCTAGATAATTTAGAGATCAAGGAAGAATTACAGTAAAATTATGAAATATTTTGAAATAAATCATAAAAGTTCACAAGATACCAAAACTTAGGGGATAAAGGAAAAGTCATGAATAGCAAAACATTTATAGATGTTTACAGACATATTAAAAAATGATTTTAAATAATCTAATCTTTTATTTTAGCAAATTAGTAAAGGAAATCAAAGTTCTCAGAGTAAAGGAAATACATACCACAATGTAAAAATAAAAATAAAAGGCATTATTTTGAAAAGGAAGAAGTAAAACTAGCTATATTTGCAGATGGCATGATCATGTATACATACAGACATTCTGGGACCTCTACAAAAGGTATGAGAATTATCAAAGAGAGGTAAGTGTATGAGATTAATGAATAAAAACAATTTTTTTACTAAAATCAACAAGGAATAATCTAAAAAGTGAAATTAAGAAACATAATTGCAGGCACTAGAGCAGTGGCTAAATGGTTGGAGTACTTGCCTGGCATACACAAGGACTGGGGTTCAAACCTCAGCATCACATACAAAACTAAGTGTTGGGGAAACAAAGGCCAGATGAATAAATAGATAAAACTGATTCTCTTTCTTTCTCCTCTGCTTCTCTAAAAATAAAAAAGAAGAAAACTAATTTCACTTGCACCCTGCAAACATAAAGCATCATTGGAGTAAACTAAAAAGACCTATGTAAATTAAATTTATGTTCATGAATTAGAAACAGTATTAAGTTGATAATACTCCTTAGACTGATCTAAATTTTGTATTGTGAATACCTCTGAATTTTCAATTAGCAGTCTGCAGAAATTGGTGAATCAAAATCTATATTAACATATAGATTTGATGCATCATACTTCTTAAAACTTATTTTAAAGCTACCATGATTACATCATTGTTTTGATGGCTTAATATATTCAACAAAGGTATAGACTTGACAGTTTAGAAAAACATTCATGTATCTGTTGTAAATTGATATGTACCAAGGATATCAAAATAATTAAATACAGGGGAAACTGGCTATCTAAATGAAATGGAATGACATTAGAACTGTACTTCACATAATATACCATAGGTAACATAAAATAAGTTACAGATAAAACTTTAATAGTTATCATGCTAGAATTCTTTAAAGAAAACATAGGGGTAAATCTCTGTGGCCTTGAATTAAACAATGCCTTCGTAAATATAACATTAGCAGCATGTATTAAAAAGATAAATAAAAATAATTTCTTCAAAATTTTGCTTCAAATGTGAAAGGATAGATCATGGAACATGAAGAGATATTTTCAAAAATTGTAACAAATTAGACACTTGTATATAACATAAATAACATAGTTATGAAATAATGATAAGGAACCCTAAGCAATCCTGAACAAAAGAGCAAAGCTGTAGGCATCACACTATCTGACTACAAAATCTACTATGAAGTGATAAAAAAGAAACAGCATGGTGTTGTCACACAAGTAGATACATAAATGGTACTGTACTTGCATAAATAAGAGACACATAGGTCAAAGGAGCAGTATGGAAACCACAGAAATAAATTCATCTAAGTCAACTGATTGTCATAAAAGATAACAAGAATCCACTGGGTAAAGGACAAGCTCCTTAATAAGTAGTGCCGAAAGAATTGTATATCTACCTACAGAAGAATTAAACTACACCTCTATCTCCCAAAATATACAAAACCAACTTAAAATGTATATGTACTGAGGATTTCAAATGAAGTCCATGAAATTCCTGGAATAAAACAAAAGGGAAATGCTTTAAGACATTCGACTGAGGAAGAAAATGTTGGATAAGATATTCAAAGATAGGAAACACGGCAAATATAGAAAAATGAATTTATATCAAAATGAAAGGCTTCTGCACAGCAAAGGGGAAAATAGAGTCGAGAAGCAACCTATAGAATAGTGGAAAATATTTGCAAACTATACATCTGATAATGGTTTGATACACAGGATATTTTAGGAACATCAACAACTTCATAAAAATATCCAATTAGAAGTGAGGAAAATAATTGAATAAATATTCCTCAAAACAAAACACTACAGAGCTCTGTGGTAGAGTACTTGCCTAGTGTGTGCCAGGCTTCTCAAAAACTAAAGCAGAGAGAGAGAGAGAGAGAGAAGAAAGACGTATAAATGGATAATAGGTAAATGAAAAAATACTCAGTATTGCTCATCATCATGGAAAACACAAATTGAAACCATGATGAGACTTCACCTCATTCTGGTTAGAATGGCTATTATCAAAAATAAGATAAGATAAGGAGTTTTGGTGAGAAGGTGAAGAAAAGGGAACCCTGTACACTTGCTGTGAATGAAAATCAGCTTGATCAATATGGAAAAATAAATGGAGTTGTGTGCAAAAGTTTGAAACAAAAACTCTGTATGACCCAGCAACCCCACTACTGGGTATACATCCAGATTGAAATCAGTGCATTGAAAAGATATGAGCACTGTTGTCATGATAAGTGAGATGTGGAAGCAACACTCCATACAGGAAAAATTTATAAAGTACTATGCTAAGTAAAGGAAGCTAGACATCAAAGACCACATATTATATGATTATCTAGAATAGGAATATTAAAAGACAGAAAGTGATTTCCACATGTGCTAAGGAGGTAGGAATGAGGAATGGCAGCTAATAAATTTTTTGAGGGGGTGGTAAAGAACATATGCTAGAGTTAGATAGTGGTGATGCTTGAATAATTCTGTGAATATACAGAGAAAATTGAATTGTACACTTTAAAAGAGCAAATTTTACAATGTGCTAGTTAATTATATCACAACAATGCATTTAAAAAAAATCACTGTGATAAAACAGACTTCTCAGAGACCATTTTTCTATGTAGTTGTAATATCTTTAAGGGACATGGATTTTAAAAAAACAGGTATTGCTTAATGAAATGCATTATTTTATGTGTCATCCAGTTTTTGATCTTAGTCTGTTGAATTTGGATTATAAAGATAAATGTTTTATGGGAATTTAATCCCCATCAATATTAACTACTCTATCTCCCTATAATATGATATTGGTTCACTATTGGATTATATAAAAATTAGTCAGCAAATACAGAAATCCTTTTATTACTCATTCTTGATCTGATTTTTGAAGGTTGCTTGGGTCAGAACAAGAGCAACAATGATTGGGTAATATGTTTTAGTACCTTTATCTTATTATAAAATACAATGAATTGGGTAATTTATAGCTTCTAAACAATAAGCATTTATTCCTCACTTCTGGAAGCTGAAAGCTCAAGATCAAGATCTGCTGATTCAATGTATGTGGAGTGTTCACTTTGTTTTCCAAATCATGTCCTCTGGCTGTGCTCAGATGATGGAAGGGATGAATGAGCTAGCTCCATTTGGACTATTTTATAAAAACATTAATCCCACTCAGGAGGACTCTGTTCTTATGATTTACCAACTGCAGAAATGTCTCACTTCCTAATACCACCATATTTGAGATTAGGTTCTAATATTTAAATCTTAAGTGGACAGAGACACTCAGTATATAGTGTTAGGTTGATTTTAGGCAGATGAGGACAAGGCATCAGGCAGTCCAATCAAGAGTGAAAAAATAACCAATCAGATGCTGGCAGATGGCTTCTTGCAATCATCTGATGATCAATGGAGTCACCAGCCAATCCTCAAGGGATGAAACCCCCAAACTTCTCCTGCTCACCCCAGACTATAAAGTTGCTGCCTAGCTGGGCCCACGTGCAACTTCCCAAGCCTGCCCTCACTCTGGCAGGCTGGTGAACCTCACCTGAGAGCTGCCAATCCCAATAAAAAGGTTTTGTTCAGGTGCTTTTAGTTCTGACTCCTTTTTGAACATCCATATCCTGATTTTTACATTTGGTGTTGGATACCCATATCCCTGATTTTTACATTTTGTGCCAAAACCTAGGAGGGTTTTCAGACCTCCTCCACCAGGCTTGAGGTCCAAACCTCTTCCACAGATGAACCAGGAAGTTCCTGCACTGCTTTATTTCCCATCATCCAGTCTGACAGAAGTGTAAGTTCCCTTTCATTTCCCTTGGCCTTCTGGTTACACTCTCCATTCTGGAGGTGTAAATCATATGCACACGGAAGACCTCATTGTCTGATCCATTCGGAACCGCAGCAGACTGTGGAGACATCCTGGTCTCTGGCTTGTTCCACCTGTTCTGTTCCAGGCCTCACAGCTGAGGAGATGTCCTGGCCTTCACCGGCCTTCCCATTCCTCAGGCGAGCATGTTCAGAAATTTGGGATGCCTCCTTCTGCTCCTGTTCATCCCTGAGTAATACTGAAAGGCCGTGAGAAACATTAATTCCTGTCTGTACTTTCAAATCCTCACAGATCTTGGCAATTACTGTCATCAAACAGGGAAATGGTCAAAAATGCCACATGCTCAGGTCTTTTGAGATTTATGCTCACATATCCCTCCCCCCTTCCACTTCACCTGGCAGTGGAGTATAACCAAAGCTCAATCCTACATAGACATTTAGCAACAGAGACAATGGCTCTTTTTTCAACATTACTTGAGATGCATGCTTAACACTAAAGATTAAACTGTTTTACAGAATCACATGGGACTACAGCCTAAGGATACATAAGCCATCTTAAAAACTACATGTCACATTTAGAACGGTTTCCCCTATTTCACAGCTCTTCAAAGAACTTTTCTTATTGTTATACATCCTCTACCTTGATATCTTGCAACTGAACCTTATAGGTCTCTTGTTCAGTATTTGCTATTCCAGGATTCTTCTCCTGGTATAATAGCACTCTGACAAAAAACTTAAGTTCCAATATGCCCTTTGCTTTCTGTGTATCCTTCACTTTAGTTCCTCAACTGACACTGTATAGCGAAGCTGAATAAATCTGGTTTTCTCAGAGTGCCCTTCCTCAGGTGAAACAGGCATTTTCCTACCAGTGGTGGTCAAATTCTCCCTAGCCTCCTCACTCCCTGCCTCTGGGTTCGGAGCAGGAGTACTTGTAATGCAGTCACTGCAACCTAGAAGCTAGAACAGTAACTCCAAGAGGCATCTGCTGCCTCCCTGGCCTCCCTACAAAGAAAAATAACATCTATTGCCCAAGTTTTCTTGCAGAACCACCAAGTACAAGATCTCCAGACAGTGGACAAAGGGGTAACATGTCTATTCCTAAAAGAGGAATGTTGCTACTACATTGGTGAAACAGGGATGATTGAGAAAAATGTCGGAACTCTTAGGTGTCTGAGTGAAAAGCTTAAGCGACAACAATTAGATGACCCTTGGCCAGGGTGACTAAACTCTTATCACCTGGTTGACCCCCATCCTTACTCCCATATTAGTGATAAGACTCCTTCTAATGACTGCTCACTGTCTCCTCAGGTTTGCTCTAAATAGTGTGATTGAGGTTACTGGACTAATATACAACCAAATGCTCTTGTTTCCTTACAGCTACCTCCCTATTGACAAACCAACACCTGAATCTTTCCATCCCCCACAGCGCCCCATAAACAGCAGAAAGTAGCCAGATGGAAATCAATGTCTTTATCACCAAAAAGGTTGGGATGTTAGGTGGATTTCAGGCAGATGAGGTCAGTGCATCAGGCAGCCCATACAAGCACAAAAGAACATCCACTCATACAGTGGCAGATGGCATCTTGCAATTGCCAGATAGTCAACGGAGTCACCAGCTAATCTCCAAGGGACAAAACACCCAAATTTCTCTGCCCACTGCATATTATAAAGTCACTGCCCAGCCAGGGCCGCATGCAACTTCCCCAGCCTACCCTCACTCTGGAAGGCTGGGGAACCTCACCTGAGAGGTGCTCATCCCAATAAAAAGGCTTTGCTCAGTCACTTTTAGGTGTGACTCCTTTTTGAACATCTGTGTCCTGAACTTAAATTTGCTACTGAATACCCATGTTCCTGAATTTTACATATAGTATACCATATGTATGGTGCATAATTTATAGTGTACATTATATATTCTATCTACCTAATCATATACTATAAGAATGAATATGAAAAAGTATATATATATATATATATATATATATATATATATATATACACACACACATATTTCTAATTAATAACTGAGGATTTGCACCCCAGAAAAGCAGGTTAAGAGAAGAGCAAAGGATTAAGAAACTCTAATCCCTAGGGGAAAAAAAGCATTCAAAATCATCTATCATAGTTGTGGTTCTTGGCCAAACAGCTTTTCTCACATAGGGAATATAAAAACTCCAGCACTTTGGAACTGTGAGAACAACAAGAATATAGCATTGGAGTGGAATCTGGGAATAAGGCAGATTTATTTTTATCTATTAAATTGGAGTATCTTTCACTATGGACAAATTCAGGAATATTAGAACAAATAATTTCCATTCTTTCTTCAGTCCTCCCTAAGCATGAATATTGAATTCAACAGGACTGGCAAAAGATTTGTGCATATGTCTTCTCTATCACTTCCAATTCTACTGCCTGTGGATGTACATTCATGTAGTGTCCCTGACCTGTGGTGAAAGCACACTAGGGTCATGTGCTAGATTATAAGCACAGAAGACCAGAATGTAGATATATGCCTCTTGCTACATACTTTTGAGAGCCTGAGAGATATTGGGCACCCATTCTTCCTTATGTAAGGTTGAACCTTGAGTGATTATCTCAGGGTCTAAATTGAACAAATCAAAGTTTTGGGAAGGTAAGTTCAGTTTAACTGAGACATGTTAGCTAAGATGGGGGCTCTGGAAGATTCTGTAGCCCTTTTGGGATGCTGTCTATAACTAGATAGGCCTGTGGCATTTAGAACTCATTAATAGATGTAGTCACAGGACAAGTCAAGACAATTGATGAAGTGTCCAAGACATTTGTGTAATCTTCCCCTAATCTACATATTTAGTCCTACAGCTTTGGGATACTAAGAGTCATTAATCATCCATATTAAATCTTGTTGCAAAGTAGCCTCTAATGACATTTCGAATAACCAGCTCTCCTTGAATTTGTTAATTGCTCTATGCCAGAGAGTGCCTAGTGGCAAGTTTCGCACCTTATTAAGCATAGTCCAGAGACACTGACACCACCTTGTCCTTGATAATGCTGCAGTCACCACTTGCCACTGCTCTGTCTGCTGCTTCCCCACTGAAGAAAGCACTGCTCATAGTACATACACAAATGAAACATAGACAACAACAATGACAATGACAACAAAAACTTTTAGGAGGTCTAAATAGTAAAATATTTAGTCAGTTGAACAAACAAATGTCATGAATATTATAGTCCCAAATTTTTATAACCAAACTCTTCCTTCCTGTCATTGTGTGTGTGAGAGAGTGCGTGTGTGTTACATGTATAGAAAACTGTTTTAGTAAGCTAACTTATAATTTATAATACTAAATATTATTTTTTAAAATTTAAATCAGTGGGATTAGTCATTATTCCCTCATACTAGAAAGACAAGGTTGGTAGGTCCCATAAAATTTGGAGAATTCTAAAATAATCAGTACTCCTCTAATTAGGAATTAAGTTATGACTCAAAATACTAGTGAAAAGTTTTGATTTAATATCATGGATTTTTCTCTATCCTCCCTAAACAGCCTGTTCCATAGTTCACACGAGTGAAATCAAAGAGCTTTCACATTCAAGAAAGCAGTATTTTATATTTATACTCTCTTCCTTTCATGTCTTCCTTGTTCTCTGCCATCTGTACTGAGTCCGACCGCCCCCACCAGAGCAGGTGCACAGTGACCATGTGGAGGAAAATAGGAAGTAAAAAGCTTGATTAACAGGCAGTATCATAGCAGGCACCATACTCTTCAAACTGGGGAGATGTGAAAATCTTATATACTGCTATTACTACTGTCATGTGCTCCTCAAAAGCTAGCTGACACTTGGAGACCACATATCTTTAATTTCTGAGGGCCATCTCCATACTTCATTGGTTTCTTATACATCTGCCTCTTAAAATATATGTAGCTTCTCTCTGATGAAGTCTTTTCTCCTTTGCTCTTAGAATTCAAGAGAGCCCCATGTACACTCTGTCAGTTGTAACTCATGTCAGCTTCACAGGAAGCACTTAATGTTTTCTTAACGACATCTGAAAGTGCAAGATGTTGAACCTAGTCATTTCAAATTCAGTTCACCCTTCCACAGATAGCCTTTTTACTCTCTTGATATAAGATTTGAGAGGTGAAAACATCCAGGTTACCTCAAGGGATAAATTTTAAGCCCTTTAAGTGATTCTATTCAAGTCCTCTTCACTAAGCTTATGGACAAGAATGAAACACCAACCATGCCCCACTTAATATGGAGCTCACAGTTAAACAAAATATAAGGAACACCCTCCATACTTCTTTTCTGAACCTTGGGCTCCCCTGGAGTGTGGATTTTGGTTGACAGGCTTTCTGTCATTAACTTTTTACAGTTCCAGCAGAGTAGCATTAATTAAAATTTAGCATCAACTGTTTTAAAGCTTCAGTTGAAACTGATCTTGTAAGTCTCCAAATATATTTTGTTCTATATTTCTGAATGTGAAAAAGTGGGTGTCTTCCCAAATATGAAACTCTTCCATGCTAAAATAATTATGCTTTAGTGTATTTAATTACCTTTTTTACTGTCAGGGTTTTGATACACATATATAAAAATAAATAATCAAGGTTTCCAGCCGAGGTGGAGTAAGAGGATCAGATTTACCCACACTTTCAAAAGAGCAACCCCCCCCAATAGATAAATGTATGACACGTGGATTTTAGGTGACTAGGCACCAGGCACCAAAAGATGATTGATAAAGGAGAAAAAGGAAAAACTAATATTGCTCCAGATCATTGCCACAAAGAGTTTTCAGAGCACAGAGCAGACAGAGTGAGCCCACTGAGAGGGGAGAAAGCTGGGAGCCAAGACAGGCTGGTCTTGCCTTCACAAGGTAGAGTATCAGAAAGGTTAGCATCGCACAGAGAAAAATCTGGATGTCATTAGAGGTTCCCCCTCAAACTATGAACTGAGAATTGATGATTATACATATGTCAAAAGGCTGCTCAAGAATGTGGAAATAATTATCACCAACAACCAAACAAAAGAACTGGAAATAAAACCAAGGCTCTAAGAATGCCAGGGGCTATTCATGTTTATCCTTATCTTAGCAAACAAGCAAAATTTGTCCTAAATTAAAGTTCTTGACTTCATCTAACATTGTTTAAAACAATATCTCAATTGATCAAACTATTTTTATATAATTTTTTTAAAGAGAGAGCTAAATATATATATAGAGAAAGAGAGAGCGAGAAAGAAAGGATGACTTTTCTTAATTTTTTCCCCCACTTAGTTGTGTATGTAGTGTTTGGTACTGGGAATTAAATCTGTATCCATGCATATGCCAGGCAAAGGGTCTACCTCTGAGCCACCTCTTTAGCCTATGATCAAACATTGTGATATTATTGTGCTTTAAATAAAAGTTCAGAGATAGATATGCATAAAATGAAAAGCAGATAAAGTAAAATAAGTAGAATGGACGGATCAGTAAGCTAACAAAAAACAAAAAAAAGTGTTTGGATATTTTCTCTTGGGCACTTTTGATATGAGATTACTATGGGAAATCATGTGTTACCTGCTTTATAACTTTAAAATCCCTGATCGCAGAAACCAAATCTGAACTAGAGAAATCGTGTGTGGGCATTGGTCCTCCTTGAGGACAAGATGTTGAAGACTGGTGAGGAATGGTGGTTAATTCTTTTTTGTGTTGAGGTCACCTATAGAAAGCTTCCTGTCCCCCAGCAGCCATATATGCCTTCTGTGGGACAGTACAAATACAGTGTAGTACATGTAGAAAACTTAGGAAGAAATCACAAGTTTGATGGGCTGTGCATGCACTAGGAACCCACGTGTTTAGCTAAAAAAAGCATTTCCAATACTAATGATAGTGAAGATCTGGAACAATAGAAACTCATATGGTTCTGAAGAAAATGTAAAATGCCACTTAAACTTTGGAAAACAGTTTGATAGTTTCTTCTATAGACTTACACAAAAAATAGTCCAAATGTTTCTTATGAAGACAAATAATATCATCATACCAAATTAGTTATGTATTACTAGGAGTTCTTAAAATTAATTTATTTCATAATTGATATAAAGTATAATTAATTAATTTCTAAACTTTCATATTTTCCTGTAATCATTTTCCAACAGCTTGAAAATCTTGCTATAGCATTTTGTAAATAGAGAAGGTCTGTTGACAAAGCATTCTCTCAATTATATTTCATTTGATAATGTTTTTGTTTCCATTTTATTCCTGAAGGAAATTTTTAGGAGATATAGAATCACTATTTTGTAGGGCTTTTTTTTTTTCAGAACTTTAAATATTATTTGACCGTCTTCTAAGTTTCAGGGCTACTGATGTCTGACTCTCTAAGCCAAGTACATTGTCATTCTTCTGTGTGTACCATTGATATCAGGTTTTGAACATTTTATTAATGATATGTCTGGTTATTTATTATTTTATTTTGTTTGAAATTAATTGAGTTTTTTAAAATTGTGAGTATCCATCAATTATCTACTAAAGCTAATGATTCAGTCTTTATTTCATAAAACAATTTTGCTGCCAAATATTCAGGAACTCCACTGATATGGGTTAGGGCTAGAGGTGTCATTATCACCTCTTAGGTCCGGATACTCTGCTATGTTTAAATAAGTTTTTCTCTTCATTAGAGAGATCATTGCAGTTTACCTGTCTTGAAGTTCACTGAATCTTACCGCTGTCATCATTAGCTAACTATTGAATCATTTACTAATTTTTTTTGCTGATATTCTGTTTCTCATTCACAAATTATATTCACTTGTTTTATGTTGTGTATTATATAGTTTATATTTATCTACTGCAAATTTGTACCTTTAGTTTCAACTGGATTAACAATTTTCTAGCATTAAGTATTGATTATATTTTCTTCAATGCTTTGCAAGTTTTTTTTCTTGGTTCATAATACTTTAATAGTATGTTAAGATGATTTCCACTGTGTCCTGAACATCTTCACCATTATATCCCAAGACTCTAAATCCTGCTAAAATCCTCCTAAAATGCTAATTTATTTTTTATTGTATTTCAGTTTAGCAAGGAAGTATAAATTCTGCTGCACAAATTCTCTCCCATTGTCAATTCACAGTAGTTTTAGCATCAGTTTAGTCTCAAAGGCTTTTTTGTATTGTTACTTTTTCTCTCAGAATTTGAGACTTGCATGATGTCTTATATCTTAGTTGAGTTCACAATACCTTTGTGTAGTTCTTCAAAAGTATTCAATATTTGTCCTGCTTCGGGAAATCACAAGACTCACCTCTGTGTACGGAACTAGTACTTCCCCAACAGAGAGTATTTCCCTTGGATCTTTTCCCTAGAGTATGCAGTTTCAGGACCTCATTCCAATTCTTTCAGCCTATACATATGGTGATTTTTTTCACAGTTTTAACTGCTCCTATAGTTTCATATTTCCAAAACAAGAATCCAAGCTGAGTATCCAGTTGTTGGTGAGGATGGAAGATACATGGACAAAAACAGATTCTTCCCATATTCTTTGCTTCATAGGATCCTATTTCCTGTATCCAGAAGGACAAATTTTTCCTTGTGGGATTTCCTCTATGGCATAGTACCATGTAGCTCTGTGGTTGCAATAACTGACACTTTGTACCCTGAGAATGCCAGGAAAGGAAAAAAAAAGGACACACACACACACACACACACATGCAGTGCTGTTGTTTCTTTGCCCACACAAAGCCTGGCCAAGAACTTTTCTCCAGGTCCTCTAGTCATAAAGACAGTTGATTCACCAAGGTTTCACTAAGAACATCTGCCATGCATTTCCTTGATTCAGCCTGCTTTTCTGAGAATAAAAGATCATGAAAGAAATAAACCAGGAAACTTCCTGCCATAACTTTTATTTTTCTTCAATTTTAGCTCCTCTCAACAGTGTGCTTGTTATTATTTATTTTTCGGAGTCCTGAGGTATTTCCTTTGTGTATTCTGCCCTAAGTTTGGTGTTGTAATCAGCAAAAGTGACAAAACTGAAGTGGACTTATTCCATTTTATCTGTTCCTGAAAGTACACTCTTTTAGGTCATTACAAGTGAAAGCCATCACTTCTTACAATAGTTTGCAGTCAATTATGACCACTTTATTCATAATTTTCACAAATACTAACAATAAACATCTCCATCAACTTTTTCAAATGTAGCATAACATGGTATACTCTTGCAATGGAATATTCAGCACCTTGAAGAAATGAGCTTTTGACACATGCACAACAGGGGTTTAGCACTAACATATCATACTAAGGGAAAGATGATAGCTGCAACAAATTATATATCATTTTATTTCTTTTATTTGGTGTCTAAAAAGAAAATGATGTAGTTACATCAGTAGGTACTGAGGCTCACAGAGCATAGGAAGATTAACCTACAAGGAAATTTCTAGGGTTATTAAGATTTTGATATTAGTAGTTACATGGTTTTAACAGACATATAAAAATCATGCCTATTTATAGGGTACACAGTTTTTTATACTTTCCAAAACTCATACATATTATACCTGAATTTGTCAAAATGTGTAATATGTTCATAATTCAATGAAATTAAATTTAAAATTTAAATAAAGGTGCAGTATATGTAGTATTTCCTGCCTTTATCCCTCTACCAAGTTAGCTAAATATAGTATTTTCTGTTTTCTGCATTTGATTACTGACATAACCTGTAAATGCTATATGGTAGTTCTATGAGAAAAGATGTCATATGCCAAATGGACTTGGTACTCTTCAATTTATCTAAAATGAAGAAAAGTCCTAAAGCCTTTTACATTCTTTGCTATAACTCCTTCCACTTACTCGATTTCTTCTCCAAAGGCCTCACCTACTCCATGGTTACTCCCAGAAAAAAAAAGTAGATTAAGTTTAATTCTATTTGCTCAAGTGAAAAAGCTAACTTCTAAGATGCGATAATGAAATGACCACTTTGGAAACATGCAGGATTCAGAATCTCTTTGAATGTAACTCTTAAAACTATTCATTTTCCATATGAACCATTCAGTTCATTTTGGGTGATTCATAATGACCGATTACATCTCTGAAAAAAATAGATTCTCAAATTTTCCTCTGAAATTAGTTCATAGATGCTATATATACATATCTGTGCTTGAAGTAAAGAAAAAAATTAGTTGCTATTAAGTAAAAACCAGAATATATCAGGTTCACTATATTTAAATGGAAAGTATCACCAGAAAGTATATTGTGTTTTATTTTAAACAATAATTAAGCATGTTATCATATAAGAGAATTTATATCTCAGCAACAGTTTCAACATGTGACATATAAACCATTTTTTGTTTCCAATGAACTATTTGTATGCATCCCTGTCATTAAACTGCTCCTAGAGCATTTAGAATATGACACTTGAAATAGATGTTAGTTCCTTTTTCTGGAATTTCATCCTAAACGCCAACAGAAAGCACAGAAGGAAAACCTTGGGTAGAATTTTCAAATAGCAGACACAGCACAAATATCTGTTAAAACAAGATAGGCATATTATTTACAAAGGAATGACTTAATGATCTAAAAATCTTGATTTCCATTATACTAAAAATCAGAGTTTAAGTAATGAAAAAAATACAAGCAACAGATAAAACATTAAAAAATTGCATTTTATACTTGGTTAAAAGAAGAGTCTTGCTAAATTAAATTTTTGATTTTTCTTTTTTTACCTGCAATGATAATATAAGAAAAGGTTTGCCTCTAAAATTAGATATTTGGATGTGGGGAAAGTATTACCAATGTCCCTTCAAAATAGAAAGAATAAAATAATTCAGAAGCTTTTAGAAAATTAAATACGGGGTTGGGGATTTAGCTCAGTGGCAGAGCGCTTGCCTAGCATGTGCAAGGCCCGGAGTTTGGTCCCCAGCCCTAAAAAAATAAATAAATAAATAAATAAATTTAAATACATAAATAAATTAAAAATATGAACACCATTTTTAATAGTCTATACAGATAGGGGCCTTTTAAAAATAAATACCTTAAAATCAACACATATTTTATATCATAGTTAAATGCTAGCTATTGTTTGAAATATCTACTAAAATATTTAGAAGTGCAAAGGGATTTTTCACCTCTAATTATATCGACTTACAAATTAATAGTATTTTATATTTCACCACTTGGTTATGAAAATACTAGAATACTACCATTTCAATCCCAGTTTTGTAATTTAGACTAATTATTTATCAGATTTGGGGAATTGTTTCCTTATCTGCAAATGTATATACACATATCTCTATTAAGATGTGGAAAGTCTTTACAAAGTTGTTACTAGTATGCTTTGTCATCAAAAATCACTTCACTATTAATTACCTGGATAAAGATAGGCATTTTGCAAGAATGCTTATTCTAAAATCTTATTTCAAGATTTCTTCACATTTTCCCTGAAGAACCTACTTCCCCTGAACCCCTTTACTTAAGGTGTTTTTTTTCTTTTTAATATGTTCTTTTCTGTTATATGTTGCATCAGGACTCATTTTGAAATAATTATAAGGGCATGGAATATAATTTGCTCTAATTCAGTCCCCAGTACTTCCCTTATCCCTACCCCTATTACAATCCCTCTACTCTACTGATATTTCTGCTATGTACTTTTTTCCCAGTTAGTGTCTTGTGGATGTCAACATGATGTTGAGATTCACTGTGATATACTCACATATATACAGAGGAAAATTAGTTAAGATTCATTCCTCTGTTATCCTGCTATCCCATCCCCTCTAATGTTCCTTCAATTCCCTCCTAGTCCACTGATCTTTATTCTATTCTGAGGGAACACAAGATCTGTTTTGCTTCTCTCCAGAGTTTCTCATAACCCTCTGCTCTCAAACTTTAGTGGGTGTCATTGTCTTTGAGCTCCTGTTAGATTACTATAAACCACTATGATAAGTCTCCTCTTCAATTATGGTAAATTTGTGTGTTATTTGAACACTAAAAGTAAGAAGTGGAAAAAAATCAAAGTATATAATACAACATTTTTAATTATAAGCACTATGCTGTATAGTAGATCTGTAGGATTTGCTTAGCCTGTATAAGAGAACTTTATATTTTTTGACCAATGCCCATGCATCCTTTTCTCCCCCTACCAAGTCCCTGGCAACTCAATTCTCTGCTTCTGTGAGTTCAATTATTTCATATCATTATAAAAGTGTTCTGTAGTATTTATTTTTCTGTGTTTGGTTTAATTCTTTATCTGACTTAATGCATATCCTCTAGGTTCATTCATGCTATCTGAACTGGAGGGATTCCTTCATTTTAAGGCAGAATGAGCTTCTGTTTTATGTGCTATGGTGTGCATGTGAGTTAAGTGTTCCCTGAAGGTTCGTGTACTGCAGTTTGTTCCCAGGATGGCAGTATTGGGAGGCAGTGTGAGTTTTCTGAAGTGGGGCTTATTGGGAAGTCCTTAGGTCACTGGGAGCCATTGGAAAGTAGTTTCTTGTGAAAACCCTGTGGAGTTTCTTGTGAATAAGATTGTTATTAAAAAAAAAAATCCAAGTCACTGTATGCACTTTCTTTGTTTTCTGTTTTGGAATGCAACCACGTGTTCATTCATGTGTTTTGACCAAGGCTTGATGTCATCTCTGGACCTTGCATGAGAATGAATGAATGGGGCCACCTGATACTGAAATTTGAATCTTCAAAACTATGAGCAATTAAATCTCATTTCTTCATAAGTTGCCCATCTTGGGTATTTTGTTATGATAATGCAAACTCAACTAATACAGTGTATATACATCAAATTTCCTTTTGTATTTATCTGTCAATGGATTTTTATTATTTTAAAACTACAGTATCCCTTGTGTCTTGCTATCATAAAAGAAACTTATTTTCAGCTGTTATAAACCAACTTCTTTTGTTAGTCTGACTTTGTATGTACCAGTCTGGTACATAGGCTGGAGGTTTTGATGTACACTACAGATGATGTGGTGGTATATCTCATACTGCTCTGTAGGATTGAAAAAAAATATGTGAAAGTGGTTAGCTCAAAGCCTGATAAACACAAAAGTTCAAAATTGCCCACTCAGGGGTTGGAGCATTGGCTTAACGCCTGGAGCGCTTGTCTGGCATAGGTGAGAAACCAGGTTCAAACTCCAGTATCACATACATACACTACTAAGTGTCAGAGAAAAAAAGACCACATGAAAAAATAAATAAAATTAAATCTCTCTCTCTTTCTCTCTCTCCCTATTTACAACAAAATAAACAAAATAAAATTGGCATGTATTAATCATATGTTATAATATTCTAAACATTATAATATTATTATAGTGTTATAATATTGTTATAATGTTATAATATTCTAAACATTTAAAAATTGTTGCAAATAAATCAAAGTACTCAGAAATGGAACTCAATAAACTTAGAAGTTTTGGTCTGTGAGATTAACATAGGATGCTCACAAACTCCTCCTCTAATCACAGTTTTCTCTCCATATTAAGTAATTAACTGGACTCAGTTTGCAGCATTGCATTTACTTCTCAGTCCCTCTACATTGAACATTTTTAAAATGAATTCCATTTTCCTTATTGGGATTTGGCAAATTATCCTGTTCAACATTCTTTCAAAATGACCTTTAAAGACCTCTGGTATATCAATTTCTTCACTGTATTGATTTCGTTATGCATTAGTTGAGCCTACAATTGCAAACTCATTAAAATGGGGATTTTTTCTAGCCTTTCAGTTTATTTTTCGGTATAATTGATAGAAGTATTTGTGCCCTTTATAGTTTACACCAATTGTTAAAAGTTTTCGTGATAACAAGCAATCAAGCAATTATTTCTTTGATCTACTATTTGGTTTTTGTTTAGTATTTATTTTCTGAGTTAATAGTTAGACAATCTCTTTTAAAAAGTGGAAATTCTAAAGCTGTGTTGGCCCAAATTGCATTTTATTTCTTTCTATAAAATCCTAATCTTCAATGTGGAACAAAAATTAGAATACTGTTATTACAATTGAGTTGCTGTCTAACTATGATAAGTATAGATTTTTCAATTACATATAAATGAGATTTTATAAGCAAAATAATGAAAGATCTCAAAAGTTAAAGTGACATACAACATAAATGAGTGATTAAGACACTTTAAAAATATTCAATATTTAAAATAACCCTCCAAAAGAAGAAAAAAGAGAAATTAAATACCATTTACAAAAGCATCAGTTTGGTAAAACAAATGCTATTATGATAACAGATTTGATAAAATAAAGAAATGGGTGGTGGCTCAGTGGTAGAAGCACATCTTCGCATATGTGAGAACTTGGGTTCAATCCCCAGCACCACATAAACAACTAAGTGTCCAAGAAATAAGGACCAGATGAAAAGCTAAATGAAGTTGATAAGTTGATTCTTTTTCTCCCTCTCACTTTATCTCTTTCTCCCAGAAATAAAGAAAGAAAGAAAGAAAGAGGCACTGAAAACTCAAAGTAAAACTAAATTGTAGGGGCTGAGGTGGTGGTTTGGCTGTTACAACACTTGCCAGGTATGTGCGAGGACACAGGTTCAAACCCCAGCACACGTACACAATGAAGTGTTGGAGCAATGAAAACCAGATGGGAAACTAAGTAAAAATGATTCACTCTTTCTCTCACTGCCCCTCTGTCTCTTTTTAGAAAAAGCACTACACTGTATTAATATATATTTACATATATGTATATATACCCAAATTCATGTGTACAGATTAAATTCACATTACCCCCTCAATATATGTATATGTATGCCTATGCTTATATATTTAAATTTTAATTTTCATATGTTATCTTACATAAGAAAAAACAACCTTTAATTAAGGTGAAGTTTTTTATTTCAACTGTACTCCAAGTAAATTCTCTTCCAAATTAGTAATTATAATTTAGTAATTTTTCTTTAAAACTCTTAAGAGTTCATAAAAAGACTCATTATTAAATCAGTTCAGTGCAGTTTTATTCATAGTATAGACAACAGAAAATAATATTGATTTCCAATGAGAAAAGATCTGTTAAGTGAGGAAGAATCTATAATTATATTATGGATTAATACAAAAATACTAAGCACTACATTTTAAGTTTTATGTAGGATATAGTGATAAATAAAATATTAAAATTATGAAGCAGTACATGTATTTGCAATATTATAAATATGCATTAAAATAAAGTGTACACATGCAGAAAACATATTACTTAAGGTTGATATTAATTTTAGTTAACATTAGTAATTTTCTTCAGATAATTTTAAAATTTTTATTTATATACCTCCCACTTCAAAAAGCAACTTCCCCATTACTCAGTCACATACGCATGCACACACACAATTGACAATAGTAAGACATTTACATTTTTTTCTCCAAATAATTCTACTATTAAAAATTGCATCTCCAATTTGAATCCCTAAATGAGGAAAATTACTCCTAGGATGGGAAATTGCCTTGCTCTCTTTATGGAAGAGAAATCTACCACCTTAGCTCTGAAAGGTCCTGCTTAAATAGAGCTCTTCCTGATTAGATGTTGAGTTTCTGAACTTTTTTTTATATAAGTTAGATAAGCAGCAACCCCAAGTTTTAAAACCATGATAATTATTTTCCTTTAAGGCTCAGTAAGCTGTATTGGAATAACATTTTTGTCTTTTGTTGCTCTTCAGTGCAGTGATGTTTCATTCTACTGGGAATGATGATGTAGGTGGTTGACTGAGTGGTAATGAATGTGGTAATAAAAAGGGAATAAGTTGCTAGAGAAGATGTAGCATTGTAAACCTCAGTGCTGGGGGAAAATTTACCAATGGAAAAAGCAGCAATTTTTTTTTAATGACATTCTGCGTCACGTTCCAATAAATAAAAAAACCTCAAACATGAATTTTAATATGAATCTGGGGCAAAATGAATATAATAGTCTGTCCCATCTTATTTAGTAGCTTGTGTACACATAAAGAATTGGTAATCTGCATGTTTTCAGAATGCTTTCAGTACATACAACAAATACATATATGTATACATTGATGTATACATATATATTTATTTATAATCCACACACATATGTATTTAAACATATAAGTAAAATAAAACATTAATACTAAAATAATCTTAAAATTGTTATGGTCAGGTAATTTAAAATCTGCTCTGTGAAACAGAAAACAAAATATTAAAACTTTTTTTAAAGTACAGCTTAAATATAGAATTATAAGCTAAAAAACTTGAAGATGTGGATGAATTCCTAGAGAAATACAAACCACACAAATTGAACCAGGATAAAATAGAAAACTTAAACAGATCAAATTACAATTGAAGCTGCCATCAAGAGACTTCCAACAAAGAAAAAAATACCCCAGGACCAGATGGATTCTCAACTGAGTACTACAAGACCTTTAAAGAAGAACTAAAACAATCCTCCTCAAATTATGCCATGAAATAGACAGGAAGAGAACTCTACCAAATTCTTTCTATGAATCCAGTATCACCCTGACACCAAATCCTGACAAAGACAAATCAAAGAAAGTAAACTTCAGACCAATATCCTTGATGAACACAGATGCAAATCCCTTTATAAAATATTGGCAAATTGCATACAAAAATACATTAAAAAGAGCACACCATGACCAAGTTGAATTCATCCCAGGAATGTTAGTTTGGTTCAATATACAGAAGTCAATAATTGTAATTTACCACAGAAACAGATATAAAAACAAGAAGCATATGATTATTTTAACAGATGCAGAAAAGCATCTGACAAGGCAACACATCCATTCATATTTAAAACACTAGAAAAATAGAAATATAAGGAATTTACCTCAACATAGTAAAGATGATTTATGACAAACTTAAGGTCAATATTATTCTATGGAGGAAAATTGAAAGCATTTCCTCTAAAAACAAGCAATGGATAAGGATGTCCACTTTCACCACTTGTATTCAACATAGTCCTTGACACTCTGGCCAGAGAAATTAAGGAAGACAAGGAAATTAAGAGGACACAAATAGTCCAAGAAGAGCTTAAACTACTGCTATTTGCTGGTGACATGATTACATATTTAGAATATCAAAACAAACAAAAATTCCAATAGAAGACTCCCAGAGCTCATACATAAATTCAGCAAGGTAGAAAAATACAAAATTCATATTTACAAATCAATTGCATTCCTTTATTTCAATGATGATCTTGCTAAGAAATAAATTTGGAACATTATTCCATTCACAATAGCTTCAAAAAATACTGGGAATAAATCTAACAAAAGAGGTGAAGAGGGACTAGAGCAGTGACTCAGTGGTTAGAATGCTTGTCTGGCATGCACGAGAACCCAGGTTCAAACCCCAGAACCACATACACAAACAAGTGTTGGAGAAACAAAGGCCAGATTAAAAAATAAATAAAAATTGATTCTTTCTCTCACACTTTCACTCTCCCTCTCAAAAAAAATCAGGTGAAAGACTTCTATAATGAAATTATAGAACATTGAAGAAAAATCTTCCACAGGACCTTAAAAATGGAAAGACCCCCCATGTTCCTGGGTAGAGAGAATTAATATTATCAAAATGGTTGCATTACCTAAAAGTCTATGCAGATTCAATTCAATATACATCAAAATTCCAATGATGTTCTTCACAGAATTAGAAAAAAAAAGTCATGAAATTCATTTGGAAAAGTAAGAGACCCAGAATAGTCAAAGCAATCCTCAGCAAGAAAAACAAAGTTGGAGGCATGAAAATGCCAGATTTCAAATTATACCACAGGGCCATAGTAAGAAAAATAGCATGGTACTGGCACCAAAGTAGACATGAAGAACAATGGAATAGAAAAGAAGACACTGAGATAAACCTAAAAAATTATGGTTACCTCATAGTCAACAAAGGGGCCAAAAACAAAAGTTGGAGAATAGAGAGGCTCTTTAAAAATGGTGCTGTGAAAACTGGAAATCCATACGTAGTAGAATGAAACTCAATTTTTATCTCTAACCCTACAAAACACATAACTCAAAGTGGATCAAAAACCTAGGAATTAGACAAGAAACCCTGCACATACTAAAAAAAATGTAGGCCCAACATATTGCCTCAGGAATTAACTTCCTAAACAAGATCCCTGAAGTGCAAGAAGTAAAAGAAAAAATCAGTGAGTGGGATGGAATCAAATTGAAAAGCATCCTCACAGTAAAGGAAATAATTTAAGACTGTGAAGAAAGAACCTACAGAATGGGAAAAAAAAAACATTTGTCTCCTCCACCTCAGACAGGGCATTAATATCTAGGATATATGAAGAACTTAAAAAAAAAAACATAACACCAAGAATCAAAAACAAAACAAAATAAACAACAAAAAAACCACAAATAATCCAGTCAAATGGGCAATACAACTAAACAGACACTTATCAAATGAAGAATTATGAATTGTCAACAAATAAATGAAAAAGTGTTGAACATCTCTAGCAATTAGAGATTTGCAAATTAAAACTACACTGAGGGGGTGGAGCAGTGGCTCGGCAGTTACGGTGTTTGCCCCGAATGCACAAGTACATGGGTTCAAACCCCAGCACCCACGTACACAACTAATTGTCAGAGCAACAAAAGTCATGTGGAAAACTAAATAAAAATTGAATCTCTCTGTTTCTCTCTCTCTCTCTCACTGTCTTTCTCTCTTAAAAATTAAAAAAAAAACTGCACTGAGATTTCACCTCACTACACTTATAATGGCAATAATCAAGAATACTAACAATAAATTTTGTCAGGGCTGTGGGGAAAAAGGCATACTTATATATTGTTGATGGGAGTATAAACTGGTACAGCCACTCTGGAAAGCAGTTTGAAGATCTCTTAGAAATCAAGAAATGGATCCACCATTTGAACCAGCTATCATCTCCACAGTATATAACAAAAGGACTTAAATCTGCATACTACAGTGATGCAGCCTCATCAATGTTCATAGCAGCACAATTCACAATAGCAAAGCTCCCAACTAAGGTGCCCTTCATCTGATGAACGTTTAAAGATATTGTGGCATATACCAACAATGGAGTATTACGGAGCCATAGGATCATGAAATGATGTCATTTTCTGGCAAAGGGATGAAACTGAAGGATATCATGTAAGTAAAATAAGCCAGTCTCAGAAAACCAAAGACTGAATATTCTCTCTGACATGTGGAAGTTAACTTCAAATAAGGAAAAGCACAGAAGAATGGCTAAAGGGGAAAGAAATAGAGGAAGTAGGAGTGAAATAGGGAACATTAGTGGAAGGAATTTAGATTTAATTTACTCATGTTCATATATGAACATATCATAGTGCATCTCATGAATATATATATATATGTATTTGTATATGTATATACACACACACATACATATGTATCAATATGTCTGTGCAAAAAGTAAAACTATTCAGTAAATAACAGAAAAACCAGTTAGAGAAGACAAAGGAGGGGGTTGGAGGGAATGATAGCGGCTGTATTAGAATAAGTTATACTGGATGCTTTTATTAAAAAAGCTAATATTTGGAGCTGGAGCAGTGGCTCAGCAGTTAGGGCACTTGCCTGGCATGCATGAGTATACAAGTTAGAACTCTAGCACCACATATACAATGAAGATTTGGAGTCATAAAAGCCACATGAAATTCTGAATAAAAAAATTTGATGCTCATTTTCTCTCTCTCTCTCTCTCTCTCTCTCTCTCACTGCCCTTCTGTCTTAAAAAGAAAATCTAATATTTATACTTTGAAAAAATGTCTCTAAAAAGAACATGTGGTTCGAGGAAAGGAGGGGAAGGGGACATGCTGTAACTGAGGTAAAACAAGGCACACCCAAGCTTTTATAATTATGTCATTATATATACTATTGTCTCATATATAAAAGCTGTTCTTCATAGGTATACGATTTATGTCACTTCACTTGGATATATTAGAATAAATATATACCCCCAAAACAGAGGCAAGGGACCAGGGGATGGGAAGAAGGAGGTAGGGAGTGCTGGGGAGATGGCTGGTGTTGGTCAAATTATATTGTTTCATTCTGTGCATGAATGAATATATGACAACAAATTCCATCATCATGTACAACTCTAATGCAGCAATGAAAAATAAAAACTTACTAGTAATTTAACATGAGAATTTTCAATTTTCTGTATTTTTAAAAATATCTGTGACTACTGCATCTTACTTTCTAATTTTCGAAAAAAAGCTCTTGACTAAAAATAAATATATCTATGAATGAAACTGCAGAATAATCATCCTTATCTCAAAGAGCCATTTTGGTGCAAAAGGAGGTCAAAGAGAAGCATTTTAAGTATGCCATAATTATTAGAGGTGATATGACCACTAGTATTTTTAGAATATGGGCAGCCCGCTCTCAGTGCGGATGATTATTGAAACTGTTTAAATAATCTCAAATATGTTTTAATAATCACAGGAAAGCAAGGAGTATAATATATTTGTAGAAGGAAATAAGGAATAGTGAACGTAAGGGCAAGCCATTTCTTTTAAGATCACTAACAATCACTTTAAATTGTATAGTATTTTAAAATCTTTTCTACTTTACACTTTAATAAATTTCCCTGAATTTATAAAATGATTTACATCAATTTTTGAACAGTTTTTAAAATTTCTCTAATACTATATTTCAAAGTTATTTGCCTGTTAATAAAGTGCAAGTTTAATTTTCTGTGCTAGTGTTACCAGACTTGTCCATTGCCAGCAATTGGTTTTAAAAATCTCCTATTTCCTGGAACTCAAACATTAAACTATTCGTTTCAAAGCAGACTGAATCCCAATACTTGGAAGAGTATTACATGCACCATTTTCCACTGTTATTTATATCTGAACTTAAATCATTAATCTATGTCAATGAGTGTTATAATGAAGTAATTTTTAAAAATAATGACTATACAAATAAACATCAGCAGCTAATATTAGACAACAATATCTTATAAACACATTACATATTAACTTGCCATCTGAAACATCACATTTCATATTTATGTTTTATTTTAAATAACTAAATTTTCACAAATTTGAATATCAAATAAAATTTTAAAAATTTAGTTCTCAATATTTGCTCCAACTATCTCTATTTTACAACTATAATTCTCATGTTGTAGTTTGACACCGAAAACATCTATAGAACTTTCTAAGCAATCTTCTTATTCAATTCATGTGGTAGTTTTTGTTTGTTGTTTTTGAAAAGTGAATGTCTTACTGGAAGCTTTATAAATCCTACGTCCAGATCTTGAGTGGAATACTCTTTTGGGCTACTTAGTCTCTGTTAAAACTGTGTTGTACCTTCTTGTTATCAAAGAAAAGACACACACAAAAAATCAAAACAAATAAAAAACCTACACAAACACATGTCTCTGAAACAAAGGACTCATATTACAATTTTAACTTTTAGTCTATCAATTGAATTTACAACATTGAGGCATAAGTATCCTGATAAGGTCCTGCTCCTTTTTCCTTTCAAACTTAAGATTCTATTTTTTTATTAGATCATTAAGTTATACATAGTAGTTGAGTTCATTTTGACAAAATCATATATGGATTAAATTTGATTTACTACATTGCAATCCGTTAATCCCATTTTCCTCTCCTCACACTACCCAAATTCTCCTTCTCCTATTCTACAATCTTAACAAATGGAAAAAAAAAACTATAAAAAAGTAATTTTTGGAAATATTAAATTAAACTTAATAAAAAGAGCAAAATAACTGAGGTGGGGGATATACAGTAAAATGAAAAAGAAAAAGAAAAAAATAATAATGAGAAATAAATGATTGTTTTCATTTAAATGGTCAAAACTTCCATTGCTTGTATTTTTTTAATTTTTATTTATTTTTATTTTTTTATTTTTTTTTGGCTCTGTAACCCTTGGGTTAAGGGCTGTGGGTGAAAAAAATCTAAAATCTTTGTGACCTGTACCTAGTTGCCAGCTATTACGGCCAGGAGCTAAGCAGATGATAGTAGCTCTGAGCTTCTGGTCTCCTTTTTCTTTTTCTTTTTTTTTTTTTTTTTTTTTAAGAGAGAGGGACAGTGAATGAGAGAGAGAGAGAAGAGAAAGAGAGAGAGAGAATCAATTGTATTTACTTTTTCACATGGCTTTCATTGCTTTGAAACTTCATTGTGTACATGGTGCTGGGGTTTGAACCCACGTCCTCATGCATACCAGGGAAGCTCTGTAATCGCTGAGCCACTGTTCCAGCCCCTGACTGTCTCCTTTTATTAGGTGGGTTAGACTGGTAAATGCAATCTAATTGTGTATTATTATAGCAGAGCTGGTGGAGATTTCTACAATGGAAGTTCCAGTAGCTGAAGTGTGGTTTTGACTGACCTTTGTAACTCTGTCAATGTGTGTTTGAGATTTGATTCATGCCCCATGTTGATGGGGAGATACCCATCTCTGATGGACGTCTTTATCTTTCTCTCTTTCCTTTGGAACTGAACTGACATGCCTGAGGTACAATTTTCTTTTTGCCTGTTTCAATCACACTAGTCCAGGCACAATATGGGTCTCATAGGTGACTGCTGGGTCACCTGGCAACTTCCTTCATGAATTCTCCATCTTCTCCCTCTACTTTCAGCCACACAGCATTTATAAATAATTCCCATCATGGTGACCTCAGTTCCTGCTCAACTCCACTAGTGGAATTACTTTTTTTTGGTTTCTTTTTTCTCAGTAGCTTCCCCCACTGGTCCATTAAGATCAGCCTCCCAATCTACTCCAGAGGTTCCCCCAAGCTAAAATTTTTGTTCCTCCACACTTTGTCCTTTCTTTCTCTCTCCTCTCTCTCTGTGTCTCCCTCTCATTCCCTGTTCTACCCATCCCCCCAACAGCCATGGCTGCTGCACTGCCACTGCCAGCCAAGCTGGCATGTCTGTAAAGTATTATTTATTATATGTTCACAGAAAGTTTCTGACTTTCTGTGACTCTGTGGTTTCTTTTACTTTCCAATATTGAATTTCAGTAAGTTCCCTTAGTTTTCCATCTCAATGAGGAGCAGTATTCCCACTTTTTAAGTCTGATGCAAAGAAACTACTGGGAAGTGCACTGTTCCTCTAATCCACTATCTTCCAACTCCAGCTTAAAATTTTAAAAAGGTATCAAATTACTGTTTTATGTTTCCTTTAAAATAAGATGCAGTGAAGAATTGCAATAACAAGCTTGTATGTGTACCGAAAAATCACTATGTTAGTGCAGGATACTTGTGTACCTGGACCTGTACTTAGTTCCCCTACTAATTTTTTTTTAAGAGAGAGAGAGAGAGAGAACCAATTTTATTTAGTTTTTCATCTGTTTTATTCATTGCTCCAACACTTAGTTGTGTATGTGGTGGTGGGGTTTGAAACCAGGTCCTCTTGCATGCCAGGCAAGCCCTATAACCACTGAGCCACAGCTCCAGCCCCCAGTTTCCCTACTATTGAGACCTACATTTGTGACAATCAGTACTATACTGTCAGTATTATCATTATAACTAATATCCATAGTTTATTAAGTTTCTTTAATTCTCCCCAGTAAAGTTTACTGTTCCAGGATTCCATTCTGAAACCCTATCAGATTTGTTTTTATGTCTCCTTAGGTTCCTCTTGGTTTTAAAAATCTCTCAAACATTCTTCATATTTCAAGAATTTGAGAAATGCATATCAATTATTTTTTTAGAATATCACTCAATAACAAATCAGTTTAATTTATTTTACACATGGAGTATGCCTCTTCACTCATTTATTTAATCATTAATTCATTTATATCTGTGTAAATACAGAGATATTTTAGTTAATGCTAGCTGTTATCAAATAATGTAATTTTTTAATTTGTTCATGTTGTTCCAGGTTTGGTCATTGTGAGTACTCTTTCACCCTTTTTTAATTTTTATATCCCCATAGCGTGGAACACATTTTTTTTTTTTTGGTTTATTTCCTGTTTTTCAGTGCTCTTAATGAAACCCAGGAACCAGGGACTTGCACATGTAGGGTAAAGTCTCCTACAACTGAGCTACGTCCCCAGCCCATTTATTCCTACTTTAATTTAACCACTATTTTACTTTCTGGCACAATAAGATGCATTAGTGTTTACTATGAACTTCTTTTGTCCCAGTCCTAGCATTAGACTTTTTTTCCAAGGAACTATTTCCTCTAAAGGGAGAATTTTATGAGAAACCAAGGTCCAGAGTCTAGGTATTCTTATTGTTTGTGCAATATCATTGAATCTGGACTTTTCTAGGTTCCAAAATAAGGATTTACATGTATACATATATCTATCCATCTATCTAGCTATATATATATATATATATATATATATATATATATATCCTCTATGTGTGTGTGTATATATATATATTATATATATCCATATGTTTTTCTGTATGTAACTACATTTATTCATGTTAAGCTAAACATGAATTCACACTGATGCTCTGAATGTTACTCTTGTGGCACATGAATGATTCTATAATTCTTCCCTTGATTTCACACCAATAGCAAGAATCCTGACTATTGCCATCTACTAACTATTTTAGTAATTTTTAGTTCTACTACACACGTGTCTGTTTTAAAATTGCTAACCTATATTGTCATAGGAAAGAACTAGAGTACAGTACTTCTGGCCAATTTCTTTCAATTCTATATGTTTTGTGCATTAATCTCATAGACTTTATTCATTTACAAATTATCTCATATTGATAATTTTTTTTCATAACTTTCAGTGAAGTGGTTTTGTATATTTATAACAGGTTGTTTTGTCATATTCTGCATTCCGTTCTGTATTCCTAAAACTTCTAAAGGAATTTTTAATTTTTCATGTATTAATTTCATACTGTCTGCTGTAAGGTTTTATGAGGATAAAGAACGGCAGAGTGTCATGGGTTTGCCTTTTCAGCAACATACAGAATACTTTCACCACCCTAGAAATATCCAATGTTCATCACCTTTGCAAACTTTGTGTTTCCAACCCTGTATTCCTGGTAAACACTGATAAGTGTGTAACTTCATAGTTTTGCATTTCTACAGTTTTGGATGATTGAAATTACAGATTTCACTCTTTTCACTTTGAAATATAATCTCCATTGCAGGTGAGTAGAGAAAATTAAGGTCACATAAACCTAAATATAATAAATAATAGAAAATTTAACAAAAGTTAACAATTTTGTAAAGAAAAAAACTGATTATTATGACACTAACAATAGGAAAAAAGGACACAAATTATGACAAATGAAAGAAGGATCACTAATACTAATCACATGGCCATTAAAAGGATAATAAAGGAAAATATTTTAAAATGTTATATTCATGAACTTTAAAAAAATTAGCAAGTTGAATTCAACAACACCCTCCAAACTTATAATGTGACTTCAACCGTTTTTAATTTATCCCACTTTGAAAACATAAGTTACTCAGAAGATTTCATTTCCTCCTTGAATCTGAATCAGCCCCCAGCTTGGATTGGCTGTAGTTTTGAATTAATGTCACCATGTTGACAGAAAACTTAGCTTTGACTGAGTTCCATTTCAGGAAAGTTTGATTTTTGCAGAATTCCTTCTACAAAACGGCAGACAATTTGCAGTTGTGAAACTGCCGTCACTAAAGCACCATACTTGACACACTTGAACATCATTCACAAAGTACTTCAACTTTTTAAACTTGAGGTTGCCACTTGCTTCTAATATTTTGGCATCATGCAAGACAAAAGACAGATTAATGGAGTTGCCTCAGTGTTCTCCTTTTCTCTACTATTTTGTCTTTTTAACACCTGAGGTTCTGATGTACCTTGAAGCTAAAATATTAAATGTCATTCCAACTATTTTTGGATTTTCTAAAATTTTCCAAAATTATAGCTTATATGCTACAGGGGAATTTTCCTTTTCTCCTAGTTACTACTGAGTCTTTAAGTCTCTTTTCCAAACTTATATTTTCCCCTTATATAAGACATACCTTCTTCAATTTTCTTAAAATTATCTAAGTCTCTAATAATCTAAAAGATTTCAGAGTATTAATAATTTTATCATAAAATTTATGCTTTGGGTCTTTTGAATTAACTGTTCTCATAAAATGTTTACTTGTTATACAATATAAACAGCAGGTAGTTATTTTTTTCTATGTAGTTTACCCTTTTAAATAATACTTAGGGTACTTGCTTAGATGGATATCACAGATATTTCTTAGAATTTCCAAAAACAGTTTATGAAGTCATTATACCTTTTTAAGCTTCAATGTAACTTTGGGGTGCTGCTCAATATTTGTCTAACATTGTTTTTTCTTTTTTTCATTTTTTCAATATTCATTTTTTATTTGTTTAAGATAGTCTTACATGGAGGAAGGAAGCATTGTCATACAATCAAGAACAAATGTATAATGACAGAGCAAGCCAAGGCTGATGCCTTTCCATGATTACCCCCCTTGGTTTTCCCCATGATTCCATGTTTCCCCTTACTTAACCCTCATGCTAGTTGGATTTCTCATGGAAGACAAAGGTTCCCCACTGAGTTGATCTCCCCATACTCCTTCCTTCCAGGCTCCTTGATATCTTTCCTATTCTCTCCCCACTCCCTGCCACCTACCCCAGCATCATAGGCAAGGTTCCCCTTGCTCTTGTAAAAATTCAGACACATTGAGATTATTATTAGCTTAGCCATCTATCAGTCTGTTTCCAATTGTATTCTATCTTCAACAAATGAGAGAAAACATTTGACCCTTGAGTCTCTGAGTGTGGGATATTTCACTTAGCATAATTTTTTCCATCTACATCCATTTGGCTGTAAATGTCATGATATTGTTTTCTCTAATAGAATTACATTATATAGATGTACCACAGTTTTTGAATCCACTCATCAAGTGAGGGGAATCTGGATTGGTTCCATAGTTTAGCTATAGTAAATTGAGCTGCTATAAACATTGATGAAGCTGTATCTCTATAATATTCTAGCTCTTTTGGGAAAATACCCAGGAGTGGGATAGCTGGGTCATAAGGCAGTTTCAGCCCTAATTTTTGAGGAGTCACTACATTGCTTTCCAGAGTGGATGAAACAGTTTACAATCCCACCAGAAATGTGACAGTGTTTCTCTTTTCCCACAGCCCCTTCAGCATTTGTCATTGTTCATATTCTTCATTTTTGCCACTCTGACAGGAGTGAGGTGGTATCTCATTGAAGTTTCGATTTGCATTTCTCTGATTGCTAGTGATTTAGAACATTTTCACATATGTTTATGGGCTTTTGGATTTCCTTCATTGAGAAATTTCTCTTTGGATATGTAACCCATTTTTTAATTGGATTCTTTGTGGTTTTGGTGTTTAGTTTTTTGAGTTCTTTGTATATTCTGAATAATAGCCTTCTGTCCAAGGTATAGCAGGTAAAGATTTTCTCCCATTCTGTAGGATCTCTCTTGACACTCTTGACTAAATCTTTAGTTGTGCAAAAGCTTTTTAGTTTAATTGCATCCCATTCATTTATTCTTGACTTTAATACTTGTGCCATGGAGTCTTGTTAAGGAAGTTGTTGCCGACCCCTATGTCATCTAGTATTGTACCTACTTTTTCTTCAAGCAATTGTAAAGTTACTAGTTTAATATCTAGATCTTTGAACCATTTTGATTTGATTTTTGTGCAAGGAAAGAGGTAAGTGTCCAATTTCAGTTGTCTACATACAGCTGTCCAAATTGTCCAACACCATTTGTTGAACAGACTATCATTCTTCCACTCTTTGCTTTTGGCCCCATTATCAAATATCAGATAGTTAAAGGTATGGGAATTCATTCAGAATTTCTATTCTATTCCATTGGTCTTCAATTCTGTTTTGATATCAATGCCATGCTGTTTTTGTTACTATAGCCCTATAGGATAATTTCAAGTCAGGAATCGTGATACCTTCTGCTTCCTCTTTCTTGCTGAGTAATGTTTTGGCTATTCTGGGTCTTCTGTTATTCCATACAAATTTAAGAATTTCTTTTTCTATATCAATGAAGAATGACATTGGTATCTTGTTGGGGATTGCATTAAATCTGTATAGGTCTCTGGGTAGAATGACATTTTGATTATATTGATTCTGCCTAACCAAGAACATGGAATGTTTTTCCATCTACTCAGATCTTCTGCAATATCTTTTTTAATGCTTGATAATTTTCATTGTAGAGTTCCTTAATATTCTGTGTTAGATTGATACTCAATATTTTTTTCAGGAGATTGTGAATGGGACAGACTTTCTAATTTCTTCAGTGGAATTGTTGTTGGAGTATAGGAAAACTAATGATTTATTGGTGTTGATCTTATAGCTAGCCACCTTGCTGGAATTCTTTATAAGCTCTAGAAGTCTTCTGATCAATCTTATTGGATCTTCTAGGTATAGGATCATGTCAACATCAAATAGAGTTAACTTGACTTCCTCTTTATCTATTCTAATTCCTTTGATTTCCTTCTCTTGTCTGAAAGCTCTGGCAAGGGTTTCAAGGAATATACTGAATAAGAGTGGTGAAAGTGGACAACCTTGTCTTGTTCCTGAATTCAGTGGAAATGCTTTCAGGCTTTCTCCATTGTGCATAATGTTGGCTATGTGTTTATTGTAAATGGATCTTACATAGTTAAAATATTTTCCTTTGATCCCTATCTTCTCCAGGGTTTTGAGCATAAAGTCGTGTTGAATCTTATCAAAGGCCTTTTCTTCATCAATTGAGATAATTATATGATTCTAATTTTTAATTCTGTTTAAGTGGTGAGTTACATTTATTGATTTTTGTATGTTGAGGCAGCCCTGTTTTCCTGGAATGAAGCCCACTTGATCATGATGTATTGTCTTTTTAATGTACTTTTGGATCCAATTAGTTAGAATTTTATTAAGGATTTTTACATCTACATTCATCAGGGAAATTAATCTGTAATTTTCTTTTGTTGTTGTGTCTTTGTTGGATTTTGGTGTCAGTGTAATATTTGCTTCATAAAAAGTGTTTGGGAGTGCCCCAACCCTTTCAATTTCATGGAAAAACTTGTAGAGGATTGGTGTTAATTCTTCTGTAAAGGTCTGGTAGCATTCTACTGTGAATCCATCAGGTCCTGGGCTTTTCTTTTTTAGAAGGTCTTTGATTGCTGATTCAATTTTGCTACCTGAGATTGGTTGGGTTAGGTTTTCAAAGTCATCTGGTGTTAATTTGGGAATGTCTTATATGGCCAGATATTTGTCCATTTCATCCAGATTATCAAACTTGGCAGAATATAATTTTTCAGAATAAATTATGATAATCTTCTGGATTTTGATTGAGTCGGTGTTGATATCTCCATTTTCATCTTTTATTTTGTTGATTTGATTCACTGCATTCTTTCTTTAGGTGAGGATGGCAAGGGGTCTGTTGATCTCATTTTTTTTTCCAAGAACGAACTCTTTGTTTTGTTGATAATTTGTATTGTTTTTTGTTCTCAATTTTACTGATTTCAGCTCTGATTTTAGTTATTTCTTGTCTCTTTTAGGTTTGGGATTGGTTTGTTCCTCTCTTTTCAGGGATTTGACTTGGTGCATAAGACTATTTATTTGGGCTCTTTCCTGATTTTTTGATGAAGGCACTCAGTGCTATAAATTTGCCTCTTAAGAATGCTTTCATACTATCCCAGATATTTTGATACATTGTTTCATCAGTATCATTCATTTCAAAGAATTTCTTCATTTCTGTTTTAAATATTTCTTTTATCTTATCTTCATTTAAGAGGGTATTATTCAATTTCCAAGTATTTGAGTAATCTCTGCTATTTTTTTTTCATTGTTAATTGCTAAGATCATAGCATTGTGGTCTGACAAGATACGTGGGATTATATCAGCTTTTTTGTATATTTTAAGGTTTGCTCTATAGACTAGGATGTGGTCTATATTTGATCCATGAGCTGCTGAGAAGAAGGTAATCTCAGTCAATTTAGGATGGAATATTCTGTAAAAATCTGTTAAGATTAGATTAATAGAGATATTTAGGTTAGAGATATCTTTGTTGATTTTTTGATTTGATGATCTATTTGTTGATAATGGTGTATTAAAGTCCCCCAGTATTATTGTGATAAGATTGATGAGGGGTTTAATGTCCTTGAGTAATTTTTTCCATATATTTGCATGTGTTGTAATTGGGGGCATTAACGTTAACTATCTTTATGCCTTTTTGATGTATTGTACCTTTTTTATGACATATTGAACTTTGTCCTTTCTGACTAGTTTTTGGTCAAAATTAACTTTATCAGATATTAGGATTGCAACACCAGCTTGCTTTTTCAGGCCACAAGCTTGCTAAACATTTTGCCAAACTTCACCTTCAGTCTGGGTCTATTTTTTTTATTTTTGAGGTGTGTCTCCTGAAGGCAGATATTGTTGGATTTGGTTTTTTGATCCAGTGAACCAATCTGTGTCTTTTAAGTGGTACATTGAGTCCATTCATATTCAGAGTTAAAATAGTTATGTGAATCTGGATCCCTTATGATGTGACTGTTACTGTGTTTTGCGCTATCTTGGATATCTTTTGGTGTGTATTGTGGTTATTGATTTTCTTTTGTCTTAGGGTTTTGGAAATTGATAGTGTGATCCTCTGAATCAAGTATGTCTGATAATTTTCTGCAGTGCAGGCTTTGTATTCACATATCTTGCTAGCTTGAATTTGTCATTGAAATATTTAATTTTCTGGTCATATTTAAAACTGAGTTTTGCAGAGTATATTATCATTACCTCATAATTGTTTTCTTTCAATGTTTGAAAACTATCATACCATGCTCTCTTGGCCTTTATTGTCTGATCTGAGAAATCCATTGTAATCCGAATTGATCTGCCTCTAAATGTGCTTTGATATTTTTCCCTAGCAGCTTTTAGGATTCTCTCCTTCATTTTTCTGTTGTTTATTTTAAAGGTGATGTGTCTTGGGGAGTTTCTCCTTTGGTTAGGCCTGTTTGGTGTCCTATAGGTATCTTGAATTTGATTTTCTGGATCAATTCTGATGTGGGGAAAATTCTCCTTGGCAATTTCTCTCAGTAAGTTATTAATGCCTCTTGTTTGTAGTTCAATGTTTTCTTCAATACCAATTACTCTCATATTATTTCTTCTCATCTCGTCAAAAATTACTTGGGGGCTGAAGTGGTGTCTCAGCAGTTACGGCGCTTGCCCGGCATGCATGAGTACACTAGTTCAAACCCCAGCACCATGTACACAACAAAGTCTCAGAGCAATGAAAGCCACATGAAAAACTAAATAAAAATTGTTTTTCCTTTTCTCTCTCTCTCACTTTCCCTCTATCTCTCTAAAAAAAAAAATAATTGGAAGTTCTGATCCTGTACAATAAGTTTCTTTCTTTCTCTGTCCTCCTTGACTCAAAGTTGTTCAGACTGTTCACTATCTCTTGTTTGATCTTCAATTGCTGAGGTTCTATTTTCCATTGAGTTTACTCTGGTTTTACTATCTTCCATTGAGCTTTTTACTTGATTCACCTTATTTTTCAATTCTGGGAGTTCTTCTACATCTCTTTTCAGGATGTCTATCACTTTATGTGGTCTCTCATCTCTTGAAATTTCTCTCTTATCTCATATAAATGGTCTATCATCTTCTGCAATTGTTCTCTAATCTATTTGCTTAGTTATTCTTTCAATTCTGTGATTGAGTTACTAATCATATTGTTGATACATTTTTTTAGATTTTCAACTAGGACCCCAATCATGGCTTCCTTGGTTGGGGAGCTGGTAGGTTGAGGTGGGGGATTTTTTCCCTTTTTCCTCATTTCCAGTTAGAGGGAGTGTGGTTTGAGGTCCGATAGTACATAATTCTCCTGGGGGCTTTGAAGTTTCTTAACTCTTTCATTATTTTGGTTGGGGTACAATTTGGATAGCAAAGATCACTGGCTGCCACCCCCATCAGTTAAGTGTCGTGAACTTTTAGGTTTTCCATTGCCTCCAGGGATAGGGGATATATGTCAATAAGTACAACCAATGCCTACAACAGACACTGTCTTTTGAAGCTGTTACAGTGTAAAATTGTAACCTGTAGGAACAATCAGATTGGCAGTTTTCTACCATGAGAGCTCTAACACTATACTTAGATAACAAGCAAACACCTGTTTTCAAATATGATGTTTTCTTTAGTTTAGTAGGGCCACTATGTCAGGGGTTAAACATGTCTAGAGAGCAAAGAGAACGAGGTAGACAGGTAGTGTGGACCTTGTAACTTAGATTATATATGTATAAGGTAGTAAAGTGCTGTAGGCTATTCCATTAAGAGTAAATAAAAGATAGAAATGGGAAGAGAGTGGGGATAAAGATTTTGAGGGAGGATGAAAGAAACCAGAATACAGTTTAGGAATTTACAGGGTAAAGGGAAAAAGGGAGTAGTATAGAGTGGGAGTTTCTTTGGTCCAAGAAGACTGAGGACTAGTTTGCTATAATATATTTCCACAGGTTGGACCCCAACAATACAAGTACAGTAGTCAAACAAAAGAGGTCACAGTGACCATAAAAGCTAACCGCATAGACTCACAAACAAATACACATACATCAAGAAACATCAATTTCAATAATAAGAAAAACAAAAGAAGGGAAGTTTCTGAATTATTACCACTGAGGTCAACCATGGGGGAATGTGTTCATAGCTGACTTCTAGATGGAGTCACTTCCCAATTGATCTTGTTGGAGGGAATTAGCTTTGGTGATCACAGGAGGCCTCCCAGTGGTTTTCTCTTGTATAGGGGTTGCTAGCAATCACTTTACCTGCTTCTTGTGAGAACAGACTTCAGGGCCACATGATTTGTACCCTTGGGCAGTGTAGTGTCTACCTATCCAAACTCTTTTCCCTCTTCAGTCAGGGATCCAGGAGCTGCTGGGAATATTGTGGATCCTGGTGCAGCTGTATGGGACTCTTACCATTCCAAGAATAGTGGGCTGCCTGGAATTAGCTTCCCTGGGAATATTATTGCCCCACTCTTGGGTGTCTTGTGGTTCTCAGCAGCCCCCAGGTGATGCATGAGGCATACACAATCCCAGCAAAGTGAGGCAGGCATGAAGGAGACACCAACCCAGTAAGACAAGTGTTTAAGGAGGTCTCAAATCAGCCACTTAGGGGCCTGGAGGCCCTGTCTTACTTGGAGACCACAGGACCTAACAGATGGGATCTGAAGACAGATTTCAAGGTCTGAAAGTGGAGAAGGGCCTTGAGTCCAGGCTTCCCTCTGATTCGTGTGTAATAAAGCAGCCCTAGGGCCATTGCTGCCACCTCTGTTGCTGTTAGAGAGGACAAGGATCTCAAGTTGGGGTTCTGATGAATGCTCACCACTGTGGCTGAGATGTATTGATGGTTCTCAGGTTTCTCCCCTCAGGGTTAAAACCCCACAGGCCCCTGCCTGGAAGGTGGCTGCAGCAGTCTAGCTAACAATTTTATTACTGCTCTGTGATATTAAACTTCCTTCCTTAGATGATAATGAGTTAGGGAGGAATTCACCCACCTCACAGAAAGGCACTTTTACCACTGTATGTCCCACGTTCACAGAGAGATTTCTTGATCAGCGCTGCTGCAGCCACCATCAGTCCAACCTCTCCCCATTTTTTTTTCTTATTCTTTTTTCAAATTAAACTGCAACATTATTAACCTAACTTGGAGACTTTCTAAAGCTTACATACCACAGTATATTTGGAGAGGTACAAATAATTTTCAAATATAAGATATACAAGATATCTTTCATTTAGTTAATCTCTTCCTAGTAGCTGTTTTATTTTTCTTATTTCATGAGGTAGTCATTGTCATCTGTTCAGTAAATCCAGCTTCTATCACTATAAATGTTAAAACCATTCCATTCCTTCCTCAGTGCTAAAAGTTTGCCTGATGCGTTGACTAACAGCTGCCATGCCAATAGACTAGTGCTCATCTATACTTTACTGACAACAAGCACTTCTTCATGCTCATTTTGCCCAAAGCTTTTTTAAATTCTATTGACATTCACCCTACAAATAAACAATTAAAAAGCAATATAACAATTAAGCATTAAACTCCTTCTTAACTTACTTGAAAAGAAATAAATAGCAAATTTTCAGTCTTGATATTTATAATTTCAATCTCTTTAGTGTTATGTAATTGTTCCTTGGAGGTACAATGTGAGCTGTTTACATGAGATAAATGGAACCATGAATTTATAAGCACATGCTCCATTACACACAAGCGTATTGCTTCTTAATTTACATCTTGCTTTGGGCGATGAAGAAGATCATTCCAGCAATTTTTGAAGAGTTGTTCCAAAATCTGTAGATTCATCTCTCAAGGCTCCCTTTTATACTGTAATATGAAAACCATTTGGTGAGTGGAAATTTCACCATGCATTTGTCAGATAAATTTCCCACTTATCATATTTGGCTTGTGGCAATATGGTAGTTTTAGAAGAAAGCACAGATCCATGACTTATTCTAATAGGACAGGAAAATGTGGAGCTAGAAGACAAAGACTATAATTACGTTTTTATGAGCAATCATGTAAATATATTACAAAAAATGTTCTTTTAAATAGCATAGCAAATGGAGAAAAAAGAAAAAAAAGTCAGAAGTCAGACCAAAAAATCCTTTTATCTGACTTCCAGACTGTTCTAACAAGTTGAAAGCATTAACTTCATGCATCTGTCTAAAATGTACCTAATTAATTAAGGATATCATTAACCAGGATCTCATTAGAAAAAAAGTAAGGATTAGAATTTGTGAAGACTGAGAAATAACTGCTGCTCCTAAATAAAGTTAATAAATTACTTTAGAAGAAAATAATACTTAATACGCTCAAATTAGCTTATTTTTCTCAAAATTTCTCTTTTTAAACAGTTGAAAGTTATCAGCATTTTCTGTCAGGAAAATAGAATATTTAAGAGAAGTCTAAAAGATTTTCTTGCCCTGCTATCATTGATCTGATCAAAATGCAAGCCTGCATCTAAATGCAAAATATTGGAAAATAGCACTAAATATTTTAGCAAACAAGTTTTTCACAAACTAGTTTTATATCTTTGGTAAGCTTCTCAAGTTTCTGTGTAAAATAAGGTAGTGATAATAGAAGTAGTTATGAGAACATTGTACAAAATTGAGAAAATTTTTTTCTAACCTGCTACAACCATAGGTAAATAGATCAATAGAATTTTCTTTCAGAGTAACCTACCAGTTAAGTGCATCATATAGAAAATAAATAATTGGAGACAGGCATAATCCCAGTGGCCTCTGGAGGCTGAGGCAGAAGGATTGCTAATTCAAAGCCAACCTCAGCAATTAGCAAGGCCCTATGCAACTGAGATTCTGTCCAAAAAATAAATAAATATGGTGGATATTGCTCAGTGGTTACACAGTGCTTAACTGCTCCTGAGTTTGGGTTCAATCTCTGATACCCTGATCCTGATATTCAAAAAAATAAAAAAGTAAGGAATTTAATAATTACTCTTCGAGCTTTAAATAGCTAAGGTTTGTAAGCTGCCAGACTTAAAAAATGTCTGTATGAATGTCTTAGGGGCTGTTACCTGAGTTACTCGTGGTTTTGATTCTTTTTGACACTCATGATTCCTGCAGATTCTTTTGTATTATAGAAGTCTGTCAGGAGTGAAGTTGGAGAAGCAGTTGTGAAATTATGTACTCGGAAAAGCTCACAAGATAATTACTCTGATCTCAACCTAAACCTGTTGATGAAAAGTGGTTGAGATTTATTTAGTATTGTCCTATACCCCTCAAACAAAGATGGCAACTATTAAAAAAATCACACTTTTAAAATAAATTTGGGAATTATTAAAATGAATCACTGAAATTTAATAATTTTTATTATATCTTTAGTAAATCACTACTCTTAATTTATTTAAAAGTATATTTTTAAGGCTAAACAATGTTATTTTCTCATGATAATTATGGATACATCATACATCTACACTATACCAATAATTACATATATTAGACAGCCATTTGATATTTAGCATCTCTGCAATGCATCAGACCTTTGCCTCATCCTCTTATCTTCTTCCTACTATTTATGTATGTGGAGAGAAGTTATAGGAGGAAATTGGTTCTTTTTTTTTTATTAGATGCATATAGAGCTACACTTGAGGGGGAAACATTATCAAACATTCAAGAACCAATGTATATATACTTAGTTATCCAGGGCTAATGCCATATTATGGATGTCCATCTTGGGTTCCCCCTGTTGCTGTTTCCCCCAGAAGAACTCCTGAGTTAAATGGATATCTCCTGGAGAGCAGAGATCTCCTTCTGAGATGATTCCCCCATATTCCCACTCTCCAGTCTCCTAGGAGTTCTTCCTTCACCCCCCCTGCCATCCCCCTCCCTACTCCCCCAAGTATCCTAGGGAGTCATCTCCCTGTTGCATTGAGAATCATAAAATTTGAAGTTTTTATTAGCATAGCTATCAAACATACTGCTTCCCTAGTATTCTAGCTTCCACAGATGAGAGATACCATTTGGCCCTTGAGTCTCTGAGATTGGGATATTTCACGTAGCATAATTCTTTCTATCTCCATCCATTTGGCTTCAAAAGCCATAATATTGCCTTCTCTAATAACCGAATAGTATTCCATTGTGTATAAATACCAAGTTTTTGTATCCACTCATCGAGTGAGGGGCATCTGGGTTGGTTCCATAATCTAGTTATAGTAAATTGAGCTGCTAAAAACATTGAGGAAGACATATCACTATAATATCCTGATTCTAACTCTTTTGGAAAAATACCCAGGAGTGGGATGCCTGTGTCATAAGGTGGTTCCATCTTTAATTTTTTGAGGATTCTCCACACTGTTTTCCATAGTGGCTGAACCAGTTTGTAGTCCCACCAGCAGTGTAACAGTGTTCTTCTATTCCCACAGCCCCTCCAGCATCTGTTATTGTTTGAATTTTTCATTTTTGCCACTCTAACAGAGTGTGGTGTTATCTCATTGAAGTTTTGATTTTGATTTCCCTTATAGCTAAAGATGTAGAGCATTTTCTCAAATATTTATGGGCTTTCTGGACTTCCTCTGGTGAGAAGTTTCTTTTAAGATCCGTAGCCCATTTATTGATTTGATTATTTGTGGTTTTGGTGTTTAATTTCTTTAGTTACTTGTATATTCTGGATATTAGCCCTCTGTCCGAGGTAGCAGGCAAAGGTTTTCTACCATTCTGTAGGTTCTCTCTTGATGCTCTTGACTAGATCTTTAGTTGTGCAAAAACTTTTTAGTTTGATTGTATCTCATTCATTTATTCTTCACTTTACTTCTTAAGCCATGGGAGTTTTGTGAAGTAAGTAGAGGCCGACTCCTATGTGTTGTAGTGTTGATCCTACTTCTTTTTCTAGTAAGTTTAAAGTTGTTGGCTTTAATATCCAGATCTTTGACCCATTTCAGTTTAATTTTTGTGCAGAGTGAAAGATAAGGTTCCAGCTTCAGTTGTCTATATGGCTGTCCAATTTGTCCAACACCATTTGTTGAACAGGCTATCTTTCTTCCACACTATGCTTTTGCCCTCTTTATCAAATATCAAACAGTTAAAGGTATGGGGCTTTGTCTCAGGATCTTCTATTGGGTTCCACTGATCTTTGATTCTGTTTTGATACCAATACCATGATGTTTTTGCTACTACAGCTCTGTAGTATAATTTCAGGTCAGGGGTTGAGTTACCTTTTACTTCTTCCTTCCTGTAGAGTAGTGTTTTGCCTAGTCTGGCTCTCCTGTTATTCCATATGAACTTGAGAATTGCTTTTTCTATATCTGTGAAGAATGCCACAGGTATCTTGATGGCGATTGCATTGAATCTGTAAAGGGTTTTGGGTAGAATGGCCATTTTTATTATATTGATTCTTCCTAACCATGAGCATAGAATGTTTTTCAATCTACTCAGGTCTTCTGTAATTTCTTTTTTTAGTGTTTGATAGTTTTCTTTGGAGAGGTCCTTAATATCCTTTTTAAAGTTAATGCCCAAGTATTTCATTTTTTGGGAGGAGATGGTGAATGAGAGAGATTTCCTGATTTCTTCTTATGCGGATTTGTTGCTGGAGTAAAGGAAAGCTAGTGACTTACTGGAGTTGATCTTGTAGCTAGCTACTTTGCTGAAATCACCACCTATAAGCTCCAGGATTTTTCTGGCCAATGTTATTGGGTGTTCTAAGTATAGAATCATGTCATCAGGGAAAAGAGATAACTTAACTTCCTCTTTTCCTATACGAATATCTTTGATTTCCTTGTCTTATCTGATAGCTCTGGCAAGGGTTTCAAGGACTATATTGAACAAGAGTGGGGAAAGCGGACAGCCTTGTCTAATACCTGAATTCAATGGAAATGCTTTCAGTTTTTCTCCTTTGAGGACAATGTTGGCTACGGGTCTGTCATAAATGGATCTGACATAGTTAAAGTATCTTGCCTTGATCCCTATCTTTTCTAAAGTTTTGAGCATAAAGTGGTGTTAATTTTTATCAAATGCCTTCTCTGCATCATTGAGATGATTATATGATTTTTGTTTTTAATTCTGTTTAGGTGGTGAATTGCATTTATTCATTTGTGTATGTTGAACCAGCCTTGTTTTCCTAGAATGAAGCCCACTTGATCATAATGTATTATCTTTTTAATATGTGTTTGTATCCGGTTAGCTAAGTTTTATTAAGGATTTTTGCATCAATGTGCATCAGAAAAGTTGTTCTGTAGTTTTCTTTCCTTGACATGTCTTTGTTGGGCTTTGGAATAAGTGTAATGTTTGCTTCATAAAAAGTGTTTGGAAGTGATCCCACTCTATCAATTTTCTGGAAGAGCTTGTAGAGGATCAGTATTAGTTCTTCTGTGAAGGCTTGGTAGAATTCTGCCTTATATCCATCCAGACCTGGGCTTTTCTTTTGTGGGAGAGCTTTGATTGCTGCTTCAATTTCGCTATCTGTGATAGGTTGGTTTAGGTTTCCATTGTCCTCCTGTGTTAAAGAGGGGATGTCATGTGTGTTCAAGAACCTGTCCACGTCTTCCAGGTTATCAAATTTGGCAGAGTATAAGTTTTCACAATAGGTTTTGATAATCTTTTGGATCTTGGATGAGTCTGTGGTGATATCACCATTTTCATCTTTGATTTTGTTGATTTGCTTCATTTCGTTCTTCCTTTTGTTGAGGTTGGCAAGGGGTCTGTCAATTTTGCTTATTTTTTCAAAGAACCAACTCCTAGTTTTTTTAATAGTTTATATAGATTTTTTGTTCTCAATTTCATTGATTTCAGCTCTGATTTTGGTAATTTCCTGTCTTCTGTTAGATTTAGGGTTGGACTGTTCCTCCTTTTGTAGTTGTTTGAGTTGAAGCATAAGGCTATTTATCTGGTCTCTTCCTAGATTTTTGATATATGAACTCAGTGCTATAAATTTAACTCTTAAGAATGCCTTCATACTGTTCCAGAAGATTCAGTATGTTGTTTCTTCATTCTCATTCAATTCCAAGTACTTCTTAATTTCTGCTCTCATTTCCTCTTTTACCCATCCTCCATTTAAGAGGTAATTATTCAATTTCGAAGTATTGGAGTAGTTTCTGTTGTTTCTCTTTTTATTGATTGCTAAGATCATAGCATTATGATCTGACAGAATACATGGGATTATATCCACTTTTGTATATTTGTTAAGATTATCCTGGTGAACTAGGATGTGGTCTATTTTAGAGAAGGTTCCATGAGCTGCTGAGAAGAAGGTAAATTCAGCTGTCTTAGGATGGAATATTCTGTAGATTTCTATTAAGCTCGATTGATTGATGGTGTTGTTCAGATTGGAGATGTCTTTATTGAATTTTTGATTTTGATGATCTGTCTAGAATTGACAGTGGTGTGTTCAAATCCCCCAGA
>PVKS010011448.1:41755-56808 GCA_004027875.1 Aplodontia rufa | reverse complement strand
AGAGAAGACGATATTATAGCTTTCGAAGTCAAATGGATGGAGATGGACAGAATTATGCTTAGTGAAGTCTCCCAAGCTCAGAGACTTAAGGGCCGAATGGTTTCTCTCATCTGTTGATACTAGAATTTATGTTGAAGCAGTAGGACAGACGGCTGACCTAACAAAGCCTCAAATTGAATGACTTTCAGTGCAACAGGAGTGAAAGCTCCCTAGGGAACTTGGAGGTGTAGGGAAGGGGATGGGGAGGGGGGAGGGTATACGAAGAACTCATAGGAGTCTGATAATGGGGAAGATGGGGGAACCATTCCAGAAGCCGATGTTATTCCTACACTAGATACCCATTTAACACATGAGTTCTTCTGGGGGAAACTGCATTAGATGAAACCCATAGTAACTTATCTATGTGTTAGCATTACCCCTGGTTATCAAAGTTTATACACAATGATTGCTACAGTTTTGACAATGTTTCCCCCTCATCTGTATCCTGTATCGCAATATACTTCTAATAAATGTGGAAAAAAAATTTTTGTTTTTAGTAGTCCATGAGAGTAATACATAATATTGGGGTTCATTTTTATATAATCCATGGAATATAATTTGCTCTACTTCAGTCTCCAATACTTCCTATTTTCCTGCCCACATCCCTCCCCCTGTTCCATTCCTCTACTCTACTTCTTTTCCTTCTATTTATTCATAGTTTTTTTTTTTAATTGGTACTTTATAAATATACATGAAGGTGAAATTCAGGGGCTAGAGCAGTTGCTCAATGGTTACAGCACTTGCCTGGTATGCTCTAGAATGCAGGTTCAAGTCCTAGTACCACATAAACAAGGGAGTGTTGGAGCAACAAAGGCCACATGAAAAACTAAATAAAATTTATTCCCCCTTTCTCTCTCTGTCTCTGTCCCTCTCTCTCTCTTAAAAAAAAGTTGAAAATCAGTGGTGTGTATATAGAATAATTTGGTCAATTTCACTTTACCATTCCCCCTTTTCCAATCTTTCTTCCTCTCCCTCTACCTCTTTTGACTACTCCACTCATCTTTCCTCTGTTTTCTTTGGATTCCCCCTGCTTTAATTTCCTTACTGAAGTCTGGATTCCACATATGAGACAAATGATTCAACTCTGGACATTCTGAGTGTGGGTTATTTCTCTTAGCATGATGTTCACTAGTTCCATCATTTATTAACAAATGTCATAATTTTAGTCTTCTTTATGACTGAGTAAATCTCTATTGTGTGTGTGTGTGTGTATCACAATCTCTTTATCCATGCATCTCTTGATGGGCATATGGGTTGGTTCCATAACTTGGTTATTATGACATGTGTTGTTATAAACATTAATGTACCTCTATCACCACAATATGCAGTTTTTAATTCTTCAGGATAAATACCAAGGGGTGCCATAGCTGGGTCATATGATGTTTCCATTCCTAGTCCTTTGTGGATTCTCCATACTGATTTCCAGAATGGTTGTTCTACTTTGCAGTCCCACCAACAATGTGTGGGTGTACCTTTTACCCCACATCATTGCCAGCATTTATAATTTGTATTCTTGATTATTGCCATTCTGACTTGAGTAAGATGAAATCTCAATGCAGTTTTGATTTTCATTTCTCTGATTGCTAGGAATGTTGACCACTTTTTCTTACTTTGTTGGCTGATTGTTTTTTCTTCTTTTGAGGAGTGTCTGTTTAGTTCTTTTATTCATTTATTGATTGGACTGATTTTTTTCCTGAGGTTAAGTTTTTGAGTTCCCTTTATATTCTGGATAATAATCCTCTGTTGGAGTAGTATCTGGCAAATATCTTCTCCTATTCTATAAGCTTTCTCTTTGTTCTTGTTTCCTTTGCGGTGCAAAAGCTTTTCAGTTTGATGTCATCCAACTTATAGATTCTTGGTTTTATTTCTTGAGCTTTGTGGGGTTTAAGAAGTCGGTGCCTGTGCCAGTAAGTTCCAGTGTTGAGCCCATGTTTTCTTCTAGTAATTGTAAAGTTTCTTGACTTTTTTTGTGTGTAGGATGATGGATAGATGGATGGGATGGATGGATGGATGGATAAATAAGTAATTATAGTACCAGGAAAAGTACACTTTTTATCAAATGTCAAAATAATGTAGCCCAGAAAGTATACTTATTTTGGTAGAAATAACTATTTCCCTGGGATTCCTAGTGGTTAAAGCAAAGAAAAGGAAAAATTAATTAAAGAACTCTAATTTCCTCCCACTTCTTCAAAGGAAGAAAATCTTTTCTTGACAAATTCTCATAGAAATTTCTAATTTGAAGCTTCATATAGTGATCTCAGCAACATCCCTACATGAGTTCAGTAGTAAGTTTAATTAGCCTGACATGAAGCCAAATCTATTCTTTAACTGTAACTAGAATGTAATTATGAAGTTATTCACTTAATTCACTGATATATTTTTTTCTAATTTTGATTTGAACAACTAATGGATGTGAGCAGCTGCTGGGCACCTGCTCAGCCCTCTCTAACCTCTTCCTTTCATATTAAATATCTACCCATGAGGATCTTTCATTTTAAGTTCTCCCTAAATGAATATTTATAAACAAAGTTCAGCTTAGTTAATGTTAACACTTTATTTTAGCATTAATAAATATTACCTCACAAAGGCATAGTAAAAATTAATGCAGTGGAGAAGTTATGTTTGTGAACTTATTTTTAAATTCAGAAAGATATAAATAAACACAGAGCTGAAATGTTCTGTCTAGTAATGATCATTGTTGATTATCAATAAAATTATTTTTGACAAAATATATTTTATTCCTGGAGCTTATGTTCATCATGAGGATAATTTCCTCACCTAGAGTAGTGATTCTTCTTCAGTGACAAGGAAGAATATACCATATAAAACCTTGCAACTCTCTTAGCTTATTACAATGCTGATGAGAATTTGGAATTGATAATATGACATTGCACACTTTTCAAACATTCTTCAGAAAGACAAGGCTCATAGCAATCTCTCTGAAGTTGGGAATTTTAGAAATAATTCATGTTAGCAAGTCAAACATAAAATGAATAAAGAATAAAATATCCTCATGCTGTCTCCTGCTTCAGAAATATCTTTATATGCAATCCTTGGTAAATTGATAGTTCACATCTAAATTTGAACATATTGCTTTTCAGGCATTTAGATGATTTAGATCCAGAATATTCCATTAGTTTTCCTTGAAGCAGTTGATTAAAATAACTTCCTTAACTCTTTGAGAGATTATATGACTTGTAGACTTTGTATTTAAGCCCTTTACTCTAACCTTTCTTTTTTATATAGAACTCAAAAATTACTTCTCTGGCTTTTTCAGAACTTTTTCTCCTACAGTAAAATTGACCTTAGACTTTAAAACCACATTTTACTAGTCTTTAACATCTAATGAAATCATTTGAATAATCACTAACTTCACAGTATATCCAAAGCTTTATTTCATTAGTCTATGAGGCTCTTTCTGTAATGACTTTATTAAATCACTTGAATATTAATATGAAAGGAAGAATCACAATGGCATGAATGTGTGTTCACCAGTAGCAAAGATTATCATCAGATTTTATTATGAAATAAATTGTTTATATTGTTACCTCCTGTAACTCTTTTTAAAAAGAATTAAACAGCTTACTCAAAAAAAGTTATGTTTAGGTGCTTCTTTAATAATACAGTTACTGAGGCAAGAGCAGTGGCTCAGTGGTTTCAGTGCTTGCCTGGCATGTGCAAGCATGTAGGTTCAAACCCCAGCCCCAGGTACATAATAAAGACTCAGAGCAATAAAATCCACATGAAAAACTAAATAAAATTGATCCTCCCTTTCTCTCTTTCTCACTGTCCCTGTACCTTTAAAAAATAAAAGACAGTTACTCTGGTGATAATTGATATAGTAACCATGAATGTGTAATTCTGTGGTAAATTGCAGTATGGATCATATGAGACCACAGAAACCATTTTTAATTAAACATGCATAATCCTGTGCTTTATAGGAAAGGTGTTGAGATGAATCAAATTTGAGATCTGAGATAGAATATACTCAAATAATTAATTATATTTCATAAATTATAAATTTGTCAATATTTTATTTATTGACATCCATACAAATAGGTCCTTTTATTATTTATGAATGTAATTCTGTCCATATGTGACAGATGATCCCCAGCAACATGGCAGTACTTATCTGGCTTGGCAAGGGTCTTTTTTATGTTTCCTCATGTTTTCAGAAACGAAGAAGGTTGCTTTTTCTGCCAACTTGTGAGAATTAAAGGGAAGATAGCAAGATCAAGGATTGAATAGTTTTACAGTCCTTACTGCTCAAGTTCATGTACCTAATTCATTGCCCTTACTCGTTAGATTAGTGTCTTTGGAGACCTTCCCTAGCACGAGGCATCCCAAGGAACAAAGGACAATAGACACTTTAAATTTCACTTCTACTGTCGCATTAACATTAGAAAATAGCAGATCAATCTCAGGAGGCCATACAAGCCTGTTGATGGCAAGGTATCAGTTAATGACCAAAAAAAGTACACAAAGGGGTAGATATAGAATACGAGCACTTTCTAAGATCATTTTATTCCACAAAATATCCTTTCTTTGAAGGACAAATTGGAGCAGAATACATATTACTTGATCTGGAGCTCTTGGAAGTTTAATTACACCTGAGTATAAGGAACAGCAATTACTGTGACCTGATTGTATTAACACACCATATAAAAACATTGTTGTGTTTCATGTGGACGGATAGATAACATGGATAGATAAGGGGAGGTACAGGTGTGTGCATGTATGTATTCATATGTGTCTGTATACATATATATGTTTAATAACAAGCATTAGTATTGAGCATTTAAATGGCAGGTAGACTATTAAACACATTTTGTATTCTCACATCAACCTTAAGAAGGTATAGCATTGACCTAATTTATTAATGGAAATATATAGAATGTCAAGATGTTTCTCCAGTTACACATCTAGTAAGTGATACACAGAAACTCCAACTCAGATCAAACTTTAAACTTGATACTTCGAATCTTTACAAACCATAGTATGCATTACATTTTTGGTTTTGCATGTTTGTAATTCAGTTAAATCAAGAATATCTACTCAATCTCTATTCTCTGTAGATCATTATTATAAATGTTGGGGAATCCATGGCGAACAATATACATTCTCATAAACCTTTGGATTAGCAAAATATGTATAAATCCTCTATTTCACTTAAATTTTCTTAACTGCTGTCTCTCCCGTGAACTACCAGAAAAGTTTTCTACCTGGAATGCCAGCCTACTTTTTCTATTTCCTTTTGTCTCTCTTCTTCATTCTGTTCCAACCCTAGTAAGAACTCTGTGTTGTACTATGAAATATCTATGCAAAACATATTTCTGATTTCATGGACTCTACATAAATCTCTGATGGCTTGCCATACAGGCACAAAGGGTTGTAACTTACCCTGCAGTGTGTTCAGAGGATAGAAGAAAATCAGAGGGCTGCTCTAGGAACATGTGTCCAGAGCTCAGAAGGTAGAGTCAAATAGAAAGTCATTTCAATCCTCTATGTAAGAAGAACTTGAACTACTTCCCTGTGAAGTGTTCCAAAGAAATGAGAATGTGCAAATGTTTCAATGAGTGGCAGTAGAGGGCAAAAAGTGCACAAAATAGAATGACCTCAAGATTCTTAAGCTTTGACCAAGTCTAGTGAACAGTTCACGGTACCGTTACTTAAAGGCATACAGAAAGTGAAAGCATATTTGGGAGAATAAAATCATTTCACTTTAAGGTATACTTATTTTGATTTTCATGAGGAAATACCCAATGTTTTACATATTGGTTGATGCTTAGAAAAGAAAGAAACACATTAAGAGACTCAATGAAACCATAAAAAAGTTTCAACAAAGATTGCACTAAAAAGCAACGAAGAAAAGACTTAAACCTTTAGGAATATATAATTTTCTCTGGTAGAAAGACAGTGAAAGGTAGAATGAAAGGAGCTAGTGAAGGAGATAAGAAAATAATGATCCAAGAAGTACAGAAAAGAGACAATAGGAGAGTAGAATGATGATCAAGCTTAAAATGGGAACTGCCACTTATGTCAGAAATGACCTTTGGATTTTGAGATATCTGAAGGCCAATTTTGGTAATAATTGAGGCAGAAATCAGAATCTAAGGAACTGAAGTTATAGTGGATGCTGATTTGAGATCTAACAAAAATGAACAACAGTGCTGTGTTGACATGACATAGAGTTAAAAACATCATGACACTTGGTAGTAGAAAGCAGTCAGTACAGAGCATACGGCTGAATATGCAAGACTGAGAAAGTCTAACTGGCAAAATGAATTTTTCACTGGACGCTGTGGTGCATGCCTGTAATCCCAGTGGCTCAGAAAGCTGAGGCAGGAGGACCACAAGTTCAAGACCAACCTCAGCAATTTACCAAGACCCTAAGCAATTAGTGAGACCCTGTGTCAAAATAAGAAATGAAAAAGGGATTGGGGAGATTGGTCAGTGGTTAAGCACCCCTGAGTTCAATTCCTGGTACCAAACAAATTAACAAAAACTGAATTTCTCCTTTCCAAGCAAGGTATATGCATCCTTTGAGATTGCATCTTATTCCAGGGAAATATTCTGTCTTATCAAAGATATTTATGATTAGAAATGCTATGTCAAACAAAAAAAATTAGAGTCTAAGCTCACATCTTGACTTACACTCAGGAAATCACCATAAAATAAGCTCACATTCTATAAAATTTAAGAAATATTTCCTAATCCTTTCAACACTAATTGTAATTCCATATCTTCTAGATGTTGAATTATTTTTTCAATAAACTGCAACTATTAGCTCACGAGAACCAAAAACCGGTGTGCTCTTGCTCATAATTTTGTATCCCTGGAACAAGAGTGTCATATGGTAGTTAAATTCAAACTGATAATTTCCCCATTCCAAAGAATGCAAAGGAGAAGCAAGAAGATAACTTGGTTCTCCCCTTTCAAGGGTGACTACTAATTTCAGAAGGACCTCAGCACCTGTGAATGGCCTAAGTTCTTAGGTGAGCTTTCTGAAGTGTTTTTGTTAATTTTCTTTTGAGTCAAGTATAGCATATTCCCTTAACAAATCCTAGGTACCAGCTGGAGTTTCTCGTAGTAAACTCTAATTAGTTGGTTTAGGTATTTGAGACAGGAGATTTTTTTAATAAAAGGTGACCTCGGCTTATTGCAATTGCAGATGCAATGATAATTGATGCTATATGAGTCTGTGTAGAGATTCATACAGATTAAAATAACGTGAACATATTTCATAGCTTTTTAATATTAAAATGCCTCAGACATGGGGCATTCAGTCTAGTCTATAAGAAGCTATTTCAGATTATATCAATGAAAGTTATATATGGTGCTTATAGCTTTAAGTTTAGACTTAAATGTAACCAGAATGACCTGTCTTTACCAGAATTATGTCCTGTCCATTCTGTGAGGTTTAAGGGCAAGTGTGGAGTTTATTGGGGCATGGTAACTATTTCATAAGCCAATAAATCTGCCTCTGTTGCCACACATTACTTAAACAGAGTTACTATTCTTCATCATCTTCACTTTTCCTACCTAAGGAACACTAGTCTGATCAGCTTGACCTCTAAAATATCTAAAATCATTTCATGCACTCAAAAACAAGGAGTATTGTCCTATAAGTGGCCTCAAACCATTTAATATTTGGGCTCTGGTTTTCTCTATAGTTATCAAACTATAGTGAACTATCTACAGTCCTCAAAGCATCTCATTCTCATTTATGATGCAATATCTGTACATGCCATGTTCTACCTTCTGGGAAACTGTCAAAAAACCTGTGTCTCTATCACTCTTTCTCTGTCTCTCTTAAATTCCTTATTATACATATTCTTATATTGCCTCATGACTATTTTATGACAATGGCTCAAGCCATTCTAAACATCAGCTCTACTGGAAACACTGAGGACAGGTTTCATGCCTCATTAATCTTTTTTTTTTTCCTGTTTAATACCTTAACCCCTATCATGTAGGTCTATTTTTAACATTCAGTGAATGATTGTGCAATGGATGAGTAAATGAATGAAATATTTCTAGCAACACAGTATCTGTTACTTTGCAAAAGAATTTACTTCTGAGTCCTATAAGAAGAATGATTTCTTAGAAGGTATATACGTAGCCATCTTTAACAATTGCAATAGAGAATCAAAATTACAAATAAAAAAGAAGCAAGATAATTAATTTATACAGAAAGATTTTATAAATTATAAAACCCCAAATAGATGTTAGTCAATGGTATTATTATTACGCTTAAAATGGTTAATAATAACTATAATGGTGTTAATATAATTAATATATCATTACAGGTGTATCATTACATATTTATATATTATTTTGCTACTATTGATAACATTTTCCATATTATAATATATGTTCAGGGCAAAGTAGGATATCTCAGAGAAATATGGAAAAGTTGTTTTTTTAAAAAGTAATTTTGGATGCAACCCTGACTGCTGATAGGAAAAACGCTTTCCGTTTGAACATGATTCTAGAATTCTAGCAACATTTCCCTATTGATCCTGGTGGCAGTGAAAGTTTCCTATCCATTTTATAGCCTCATTGGATTGCAAACTTAGATCAGGATATAGTGACAGAATTTATCAAACTAAGCAACAACCGTGCTCTTAAGTTCTTTGAGAATGTGTGTGCAAATACTAGTCTACTTCAGTTGTCAGCTTGTAATGTGTCCACCCAGTGCCACTACTGTAACTTATGTCAGAAATCCAGAAATAATAATTTACTCTTTCAGTCAGTTTTTTTTAAAAAATCTAATTTTTCAAGCTATTATAAAATAAAAGTTTTCACCCCCCAACTCTTCATAGGTGGATGAATTTAGACAATTATCTTCGCTAAGCTCAAAGGGAATTAAATAGCACTTTCAAAAGATCACATCTGTCACAAAAGAATAACCAAAAATATGTCTATAAAATGTCAATAAAGAGCATTAAGTGAGGTTATTCATATCAATTCTGTTTTCATAAACATAGTAAATATTCCACCTTAGCAATCACAACTGGAACAAGCTTATTTCAATTATAATTCATGGAATTTCAGAAACACTCATTAAATCTGCAAAATAACAGCATAATTCCTCAGATGGAACTGGCATATTAATTAGATAAATACTCTGATTCTCTGTGCACTAATATTTGAGAAACTCTAGAAAGTCTGATTATGATTATTTTCTAAATTCCACTAAAGAACACTGAAAAAGCTCTCCATGTTTCTCTAGCATTGATTTTTTAAAAACAGTCTTGAAAAATAGGACTGTATGTTTTCCTTTAGAAATATTCCATAGCGATGTTTTTATTCCTTTACCTAGGTAACATTTTTTTCATTTTTAGTATATTTCAGAAATTATGTCTTAAAATGTTTCTTTTTTTAAAAAAATCTTAATGGATTCTCCCACTTCAGGAAATAAATAATAAAATAAGGCCACCATTGTTCTTAAACAGCATCATAAAATATTTTTATAGATTTACATGGTGTATCTTACCTGTTGAAAACATTTAGATAGTATTTGTATTTAATGATGCAATCGTTATTAGTACATAATGACAGTGTTAATAACTGTTAGAATTTATTAAGTAATCATTATGTACCAGACACTAGAGCAGACTTTTTGCATTTATTCTCACATTTAATCATCAATCATGGTTAAACATTTTGAACAATAGTAAACTTTGTCTGAAGGAGGTAACTAACTTGCTTAAGGTGATAGTTAAAAAGATGAAGCTGAACTCCAGGTCTTGTTCTGACTCTAGATGCAGATCTCTTGATAAAATAAAAGGAATAATGTTTCCTAATGTTCATAGAGTTTTTCCATAGTGATATCTCATCAAAAGTCTGAACGATTCTGCAGTTATGCTTAGTAGCCCTGCAACCTCTAATTTTAGAGCAGAGAACTGAAATAATAAAGGTCATATACCCTACTGTGACCATTCAGTTCAGAACAAAATCAAACAATATGGGGAACACAGTGATGAATTTATGCATCCTTAGGTCATCCTTTTTAAAATCTTTACTTCACAGTATTCGCATAAGGCTATTTTTATTTTTGCTCTTGAATATTCCAGTACAGAGCCACACAGAGAAAGTGAATATCTACAGCTTTTGTTCTGTTGTTCTATTCCAGTAAAGCAGCACATAGTTTCATATCATGTGGAAGACATCATATGGGTTTTATCAATGTGCAGAGCAGACTCAAAATATCCCTAATTATAAAGAAGAAAATATAGATATATTTTGTGCAATTCAGCTATCAATGTCATCAGGTCATATTTAACTCAGGGAATGTCAAGACTGTGTGGTCTACCTGGGTCTTACCTTCCAAAATAAGTACAATCCAGCCTAGTGAATTAATTCTCACTGGAAAAGGTATGGACTTAGATTAGAGTTATCTATATATCCTACTTTATATCAAGCTATTTTCTAGCACCTAAAGTTTATAGCTACTATTAATGTTGTGAGTATAAACTTCAATTATTTGAATAGCTAGTAATATTAGGAAGTCTTTTTCTACTTTCAGAGTTAACATTTAGGAAGCAAGCTTTAACCTCAATCCAAACTTTATGACCCAAGTTTCCACGTTTTGGAAGCACTAGTAATATAAAATTTATAATATTAATCTAATTGCCTATAGTATATTTTTCTTAACATAACTGGGATGATATGGTAAATATGGTTAAAGGAACATTTATATATGAAACATAAAAAATAACTGCCAACCTAATCTTGTTTATCTTTACAACCTGGCATCTCTTCATCATTTGGAATATGAGATTTTCCTTGTTATTGCCAAATATATTTCAGGATGACAACTAGCTAAGGACAAACAAAATTTAACAATGTATACATTTTTACATGATCTTTTTGAACTAAAAATTCCTTTCTTGCTCAAGGTCCATAGGAACTGATGTGCCACCAAGTTATATCCTCCATCTTTGCTTGTAACTGATGTTCCTTTTGTCCCCTGGCCTCTGACATGGAGACAAATTATAATTTCCCTTTAAACTATAAAGTGGAATTGCTTTTCTTCATTCATAGATTATACAGACTTTGTAGGCCTATCTCATTTCCAAAATTTACAACCTTGCACACAGAGGGGGAAAAGAAAACAGCCTACGTGCATTTTAACAAAACACTGTACTAAAATCTAAGTTTCCTAATTGTATCTTTCTTTTACAGTTCAATTAAAATGTATTTCATTGTTTAGTTTAGAAATATTTATGAAATATTAGTCACATACAATTTTTCAAATGGTGAATCACAATTTGACAAGGACAGGAAAAACACAAGGGCAGATCTGTAATTCAATTGCTCATTTTTAAAAGGATCTAAGAGAAAAGCAGCTCACTGGACATTCTGCTTTTGCATAAATATAATAACTCATTAGAGAAATTTTCACCTCCTAAGGCCTCATTTAATAAGTGAGCTTATATTTCTCAAAGGTATGTAACCTAGTGATTTAATTTACCTAATGATCATAAATTCTCAAAGATCAATGGGGGAATGTATGTATGCATATGTGTGTTTAGTTATAAAGTGACTTTGACCCTGAATACTCATCTAAATCTTAAACTTATACTGTCTTTTTATAAAATATTCACCTAAATTAAAATTAGCAATCAACATTAGCTTTAAAAAAAATGGAGTGTTAGGTTTATTAGCTTCTACCATGTGTTTGGGATAATGTTTCTTATTTTATAGCCTCTTTCATAGTAAAGAATAAAGTAGGAAACAAGTTAATGCTATTTCTGTCTTCAATGTGGAACTGATTACAATAAGAAAACAGATATTCTGCTTTCTTTTTTTCCATATTTTAATTGATGCATTATAGTTATATATAACTGTGGGATTTTTGTACATGCACACAATATTAAAATATAATTTGGTCAGTGTTAGTCCCCAGCATTTCCCTTTTCTCTCCCCTCCTCCCTCTCCCTGGTCCCTTTCCATGAGATGTCCCATATCTTTTTTTTTCCATTTTCCTCTCTAGCTTCCTTTAGAAATACAAAGTCAATGGGCACTGAAACAGAGTTGAAAACAGAGACTGGAAATGTCATGGACAACAGTTGAGAGATTTTCAAGTGTTTGTTTTCAGCCACATCAAAACGAGCCAGTTTATTTGTAGAAAATAAGCATAAAATAGCTGTGTTGGTTATCCAAGAGAGAACTGTTGAACCTAAAGAGAGCATTCCCATTAGAGAAATGAGCTGGAAGTTAGTATGCCAGGTATCCATAAGCAAGGTATCCATATGGCAAGAAACTGGGAACAAAAATGTGCTTCTTTAAAAGTTTGACAATAGATAGTGGAATTTACAATCATAGTCTAAGGGAAAGCACGCATAGCAAAACCTATATTTGGAGGAAAAACATTTTCAAAATGACTTCTACTCTTCAACAGTGAAATGTATGGGTATTCTTTTTTCTTTGTCATTCTCCTCCTCTTACAATTTTTAACAACACTGGAATCTATTGACTGTATCTGAGTTGAGCAATTAGTCCTGAAGAAATAGGTTTCAATTTCAGCATTATGTGAAAGATGAATCCTGCTGAAATATTCTCACATGTTGATGACAACGACACCAAAACTTCTCTTTTATCCCATTTGAGACCCTAAAAATGCCTAGTCACTCCCAATTATGTCCATACAGAGATAGGAAACATTCATAGCCACGTAGAAATATTTAGTGGTATTTTCTTTACCCACTGCTTGACAATGTACCTGTAGCCTACTTTGACATTTCTTTGTGATGCTCAGGTCTCCAGTGCTTCATCCCTAGATTAGTCTTTTACTTGTATGTGCTTATCAGTTGAAAAGAATGTACTGTTAGGTACCAAATTCCTTTAGGTCATTCTTCAATGATATCTCAATTCTCCATATCTTATTCTATATCTGCCTTCCTTGTTTTCTACTATACATAGATATTTTCAAGTTTTGGAGATTTCTCTTGTTTCTTTCTCTCTCCTCTCTCCCGACGTCCCATAAACTTATAAAATAGCTCATACAGCTTTGTAGCTATATATTCTTCCTTCATAAATCCTTATTTTCGTAATTTTATTTCTGATCTCTTATTTAATGAATATCTCCATCAGCACCACAGTTCTGATTCATCCTCCTTACATAAAAAACTACCAAGCTTCTCAATTTCTCTCTTGTAAATTGTATCAAAGGTAACAATGAGTAAATTTTAGGTCAAGTCTGATTGCTCCTCTTCATAACATTTTATTATTCCTCTATTTCTAGTCAATGTTCAAGTCATTTTCAACTTTCTTACTTTCCTTACCAATGTGCAGCTTCCTAGCTAAAGCCTGTAATGTACTTTATATCTGTACTTGGTGATTCCTAAATGCTTTTGTTCACCCATCTCAACCCACCCCTGTGTTCCTAAACCTCTTATGTCTCAGACTTCGCTATAACCCATTAACAAAAATACTAATATAAAGTAAGGACACCCACATCTGAACTGAACCTATCTTTACTGACATCTTCTGCTTTAGATACACATTTATTATTTACTACAATCAGTCTACAGTATCACTTCTTCCCTTTGCCACCTCCTCATATACCTACCTGGAGTGCCTTATTTCTAAAGCTACCAACAGCCTCACTCTCTTTCAAGTTATAAACCATATGCTGTGCTTCCCATAAAGCATTTCCTGATTCTTCCCAGAGTGATTTGACCTCACTCTCTCCTTAATGACAAATTCTCTGGACCTTGGTTATGTGACTTGAAAACAGAAAATATCTGGGTTCAAATATAATCTGCTAGCAGAAATGCTGGGGTAGATTTTTTTTCTTATCTTTAAAACTTGGATAATATTAATACCAGACTCTAGAATACATGGGAAAAGATGTACAAACGTTTTTCTTTTTTTTTTCTTTCTTTTTTTAAAGAAAGAGGGACAGTGAGAGAAAGAATCAATTTTTATTTAGTTTTCATTTGACTTTTGTTACTCTGACACTTTGTTGTATATGTGGTTCTGGGGTTTGAACCCATGTCCTTATGCATGCCAGGCAAGTGCCAGAACCACTGAGCCACTGCTCCAGCCCCCTGTTTCTTTATGTCCATGAACTAAGGGAACTTTGTTTTTCTCACTAATGTATCTGAAGTGGAGCTTCAAACAGTATTTGATCATAGGTAATTCTTTATCCCTTATAGACTCAAAATGTTGATATTATTAATCTTCAGTATATTATAGTTAGAAATCCACTCATTATTCTACTACACAGCTACGGAATACCTACAGTGAAAGAGATGCTGTTTTATCTGTTTCTGCTTTTGCTTCCCTGCCTTTTCTTCCTGCTCCTCCCTCTGGACCATCTCCTACATGTTTTAGGCACTAGTATTCCACCTCTCGCTCTTTTCCTGCCTGTCTCTATGCATGTTCTTTGGGTGACATTTCTACCCCTGGTACCACCTTGGTAGTGTGCTCCAGCCACAGAAAATTTTTTCCCTGAACTCACGAAGACACTTGCTCCGCTAGGGTCCTGTTTTCCCTGCTACCTGGAATGCTTTTCTCCTGATCTTTGCAAGTCTCCCTCTCTCCCATCATCATATTTTACTTCTAATATCATTTTTCTGAAAGAGTCCTTCTCTGAACTCCCTAATTTATTTTAAGAACTAACTTATTTCCTTTTGATATGTGTCATGATGAAAGTAGTTGTCTCAGAGTTTTGGGAAAATTGATATTGCAGTAACACAGTAGTGGAAAAAGGCAATAGAATATTTTCTGTGTTCATAAGGATTCATATACAAACATACATATGAAAGTGTACAGTTCTTTTCAAGCCATTTCTTTTTTTTTAATTTTTATTTTTTGAACAACCTTACAAGATTTTAACAAAATAATATAAAATGTGTATAAAATGTGTAAATATTCTGGATATTGTAATTATCCCCAGGAGTGCCCCCCCCCAATTACCCTCCCTTATCCCTCCCTTCCCTTTCCCTTTATAGCTCTAAAAAAAAGTATTAGATTATAAAGCATTACATCTTATCTGGATT
>PVKS010011448.1:0-41655 GCA_004027875.1 Aplodontia rufa | reverse complement strand
CAAGCCATTTCTTATAGCACACTTATTGTTTGTCATTACTGAACCATTAATGTTTCAAATATTGCAATATTATTTCCAAAACCTTAATATACACAATTGCTGGCATACATGAAAATGCATTAAATTAGGAAGTGAATATCAATTACAGGAAGGGAAATATCAATACTCAGTTGAGTCTGCTTTAATGTATCTATCAAACATTAGTAAAACATCAATTTTGTGCCAGGTATTATAGTAAGCATCTTGTAGCTCTTTGTCTTGAGAATTTTTATTCACTTAAGGTTTGCTTCAAATATCGCCATTACTTTCACATCCTCTCAGTAACTTCTTTCTCTATATGCTTCAGTAGTGTATCATTTCTTGCCATATTGTATCAACTTTCATATAGAAAATGCCCATGTCTCCACTATACGATAATAAATTCCTGAAAAATATGGGGAAAATATTTTAATTCTTAAGTATAAACAAGTCATTGGGACATAATAAATGTACATTGGATTAGCAAAAAGTATCAGGCACCTGAAAAGGGATTCAAATGCACACACACAAACACACACGTACACACACCTGTATATATGCATATATTTATATTTATAATGATACAGTCCCAAATTATTTCATTTTATTAGGATAATATTTTATTGTTTATAATTTATAAATCTAATATATCTCAATATAATGTGATATAAATTGAGAAAGCCTATACAAGTATAATTTGATATAAATAACAGATAAACATTTTAAATAATCTGATTTTACAGTGAAGTAAAAATGTCAGAACTTTGAGATAAAGTTAGCTAAGATAAATTAATTTTGTCTCATCATTATCAAAAGCTTCCATTCTAAAATATAAAAATTGTTATTTGCTTAAGCCATCTGGAAGTTTTTCACAGCCCATGAATTAATAGTAATGTGTGATTTGTTTAGTTTATTGCATTTTCCACAACTCATTAAATCAGGGCTTTTATGTCATTGTGGCCAGCTTTGGTTTTACTTATTTTAATTATTTTTTGTTGATGTCAGACACTAACATTTGGCTTCAAGTTTTCTTAGCTTTATTTTTCCTGCACCACACCACAGAACTGTTACCATTCCTATATGTTTGTATCTTTAGATATAATAGTTTTTCTTGAGAATTTGCTACTGACTTCTGTGTTGTAGTGGCACAATTCAGTAATTTTTCACATATTAACAGCATCCAGGTATTTGTGAGGTTGAGCACTCGGCTTCTGGAATGTTATGATGATACAATTTATAATAAATAACATAATCATGCAAACTATTTGAGTGATTTCCAAGCGGCTTGTCATGAATGATCTTGCTCTGAAGCATACTTCTGAGAATAGAAAACCACTAAAATATCTATTTTTTACTCCAAGCACTGAAAGAATTTAGGAAAATGACACAGCTCAAAAACTTCTTTTGAACATCTTCTAAAGGCACAGACATAGGCTATTAGTATTTATCCCCTTAAAATTAAATTCCCCCCTTTTTTTAAAGAGAGAGGGAGAGAGAAAGAATCAGTTTTATTTAGTTTTTCATGTGGCCTTCATTGCTCTAACACTCCGTTTTGTACATGGTGCTTGGTTCCAACCCCATGTTCTTGAGCTTGCCAGGCAAGTGCTGCAATCTCTGAGCCATGGCTCCAGTCCCTTTCCTTTTATGACTTACCTACATTTTACTTGACACTTTCTTAAGCATATCACAAACATGATTTAATTTGTAATACAGTCCCTCAAGAAATCCATTTTTGTCATAGTTTATTGCTGGAATAAAAGAAGTCAAGGTCCATTTTCATGGTCTATTTGAAGGCTTCCCAATACTTGGGGTGCCTACCATGCCTGGTGCAGTTGACCTCTTGGACACATGCTACTGACACATGCATCTTGTGACTCCCAACCACGAATCACCAAGAGAAAGTCAAGTATATAATGGTAACTAGGTTATAATTTTCATCATTGCATGAATTAGACTTGGTACTATTGATTTGCTACTGTCACTACTTGTTAAGGAGGTTCCACAGGGAACCACGACTGCTGGCCCACCCAGTGGGTACTAAGGCTTATATTATTATAATAATATAAGCTTATATTAAGCTTATATTAAAGTTGCTGGGGTTCCCCTCCCTTGTCGCTGTGTTTCTTCCTCCAGAAGCACATTATGATACAGCACTTACCACTTTTGCCACCATCTCCTACAACATCTGTGTGCAGATGTATGGTTGCTTGCAGAGATGCATGGGATACTTGAAGCTGTACAGATAGTTTGAGGATTTCACAACTGTAGATGGGTGGAATTACATGATGTAAGTCTCACATGGACTACATCAAAGAAAACTCTGATCTTGAATGGTCTTGCAGGTATTTAGGAGTAAGCCTGAGATTCCAGTCTTTGGGTGATTTGGAAGCTATGTCCTTTCAATTCATTCTTACTTTAAAGAAAGAGTAATAAACAAGTTCTATCTTGCAGTCAGGATCACTGATTTCTACTTCTGTGAGCTATAGAACAAGACTGTTGAATCTTTCCCACATAGTATGGCAAAGAAGGAGCATGAAGTAGATATTTAAATAAGCACATATTTATTGAGCAGTTGATGCTATCATGAAGAACTGGGGTCTATTGTTTTTTGTTTTTGTTTCTGGCTGTTGTGACAGAATATAACACCATAGTTTAAACAGCACAAATTTATTACCCTAAGGTTCTATTGGATAACATGATACAGTATTACTGAACTAAATCAAGGTGCTGGCAGGTCTGCAATCCTTTCCAGAGGCTGTAGAGAAGAGTTTTTTGTTGTTGTTGTTGTTGTTGTTTTGTTTTTTTAATAAATTTCTAGAGGATATACACATTTCTTTGATCCTAATCCTCCTCCATCTTCAAAGCCATAAATATATTTCTTTATCTGACTCTTCTGTCTCCCTCTTCTGCTTTTAAGGACAATTATAATTATATTGGACCACCTGTATAATCCAGTAGAATCTCTATATCAAGTCTCCAAATTAGCCAACTTACATGTGAAACTTTAATTCCCTTTTTCCTTGTAATCCAACATATTTTGCAAATTCCAGGATTCAGAAGTGGAGATTTAAATTGTTTTGTCTACTATGTGGAAAAAGAGCAAATCACCCAAGTTGAACCAGACATGATATTCAGGAGAGAACAGACAAGGAATGTCATATATGAAAGAATCAGAAAACAAAGCATTGCATGAGACAATATGTAATCACAGCAATACTAATTATAATTATAGCTAAAACTCATCCATTGAAAATGTATTATTTGCCAGTCACCATGCTTAGTGATTTTTATGCAATGGTTGAATTTTTCAAAACAACTTTTAAAGAAAAAGAGACCTGATTTCATGTTAATAAAGACAATAGATTTAGACTTGCCCGAGTTTCCCTGATTGATAGGTGTGGAAATGGGATTTAAGTTTAGGTCACTGACATCAAAAGGTTTACATCATTTTGCAGAATATTCATTTAGTAAAATGGGATTTAGAACACATGATACCAAATCCATGTACAATGAAGAGCTCAGCTTGTATGTAGTTTGCAGAAACACAACAAAGGAGGAATAAAGGGACTGATCAGAAATAAGAAACGATAAGCCACACAGTGTGTAGTGGCAGAGATGGATTCCATTGGAGCACGGCAGAAGTTGTGTTGGGGAGTCAGGAAGATAAATCCTACATGGAAAGAGGAGCCAGGGCCGGAAGATGGCTGCAATGTAGTCACTTGAATCTTCACTTTAAGAGAGAAACAAGAGCAGACAACTGGAAGTTTATAAGTAAGTGAGACAAATGATGATGAAAGTACATTTTAGGGACATTAGTCAGACAGCAATATGAAGGATGTCAGAAAAAGGAACCACACAGTACCAATTTTAAGATGCCAACAAGCATTTGTAGTGATTCCAAAGCCAAGTAAGTAGACTTTCAAAGCCAGGTTCCTGTGACTGGTGATCAGCCTTTACAAACAGCTCTTATTGAACACTAGTAATTATGTTAATAATTCAAAGTAATATTTTTGAAGATAATACTTATTTTGCCCCATTAAACATTGATTTTCAAGGAATTTTAAAAGGTTAAATTTCTTCATTCGTTTTAGTAAATTTAAGCCTTTAAATGTTTATGAAGTGTTTTCACATACATTCTCACACCTAGATCTGTGAATTCAGTGAAGCACAGAGTCTCGTATGGATTACAGAGAGGAAAGCGAAACACTGAGAAATCGTGAGCATTTGAATTCTAGAGTGATGATTTTAGTTCAAAGATACAGATATTGGGTAGTAGAATAAATAAAATTTAAAAATTTTAATATAACATAAGAAAATGATCTTAAGTTACATTATTCATGAAACTGATGTAAACTTAAACTTAGATTTTTCTCTTTTGTTTTTAATGTAAGAAATTGAGAGAACATCAGCGTGACCTCCATGGCCATCTGCTCTCTTAATCTCCATTTCCCAAACTGCAATATTAGTCACTTCTGGAAAACAGTATCCATTATGAGTACATAGCTGAAATCCATTCACTTCTTCATTCAACACACTAGAAACCTGCATCACTGGTTGCAGCTTCCTGACAGGCAAAGCGTGAGGGAACCGATAATACATGATCGATTGGTCTGGATCGAGAGGACTATAGCTTCCCCTCTGATGCATTGCTTTTCACAGACATTCTCTGTTCAGTTTGCTACTGCATTTAAGGTATTAAATTCAGATTAATATGGCAAAGATGATTAGAAAAGGGTAACTCCTCCCTTAGGGACCTATTTTAAAATGTCACAATTAAAATTTTCCAGAAAGTTTTAAGCAATTTTAGCCTCCTGGCTGATGCAATATATTGAGCAGCACTGTTAGCTTAAGGATGCTATCTGGAAGTGGAAATGCTGATTTACCCTTGCCCCCTGCCATGCCACCTAATTGGAAGGCTCCATTCTCAGTGGTTGGCACACTAATAAGTGATTTTGCCAGTGGAACTGGAAATAGTATAATAAATGGCTTTGTGATTGGGGATATATGCTGTGCCTCTATCTGGAAAAAAAGAAAATGTTTAATTCCCTCTAAACTTAATTGCACAAATATAGCAAGGAGAAAGGTTGAATTTAAAGTAAAACTGATAGAAAAACATGAAATTATTTAACCTCCAGGTTCATAATTCTGCCTGTGCAAGATAACCTTGTCAAAGAAAAATACAACCATTTTCAACAACCACTGTCACTCCGCCCTTCCACTCTGTTACACCCCAGGCCTATCAGAGACCTTCAACCTGCATTTGACAATAATGATAAAATCTGAATAATAGCTAGGAAATATGTCTGTTGGACTTGGCCATATATATAAATTATTAATGTCATTTGTATGCTTTTAATTTTAAATAGACATGATAAAAAACACGAAACTGACAAAATTATAGTATATGTGCAGAATATGTGAACCACTGAAACAAATATTTTTCACTACAGAAGCCAACCATACTAACAATTTCAATCACTAGGTCTCATTACAAGTAAACATTGTACCATCAAGTATTTAGACACAGTTCTCTTGGTCAGAAGATTGAATTTATATTTCAAGTAGGAATTTTTTCTCCAAGTTTTCTATGTTAATTATAGACAAATGGAAATCTGCCTTGGAAAGAAAAAGTAATGACTCCACCACACCCTTCATCATATTTTCCCTCCCTCGAAATATGAAAATAGGAGTGATTTATGTGTTAACCTCATAAACCTTTGGGAGGTATTTAATGGCTTTATTACATTTGACAAGTTTTATCTCATTGCTCAAACACTTCCATGTAATAGCAAGAAATATAAACTGGAAGTGACCACCTATGTGGTGATTATTTAGGTTCTTAATGCCCAACTGTATTTCTTCTTCATGCTCTCATCTTGCTGTAGTTAGAGCTAGTACGAATTACCTTCAAAATGTGGCCTAATATCTAATATCTTGGGAAGTATCAATTTACTAGTGGATCAAAACAATCTTAATGAGTTTAAGAAACTTCCAAATAAAGTAACAATTATGTTATTATTATCATTATTATTATTATTAACCCCTTGATAGCAGAAGTAAGGGGAATATAATTTCCAAACCCTAAATAATAGGCCCAAGTTCTTGAAGAAAACATAAGTACAAGGCAGAATAATTTTCAGTTTATGGAACAATATTAAACTGACTAAATTTGTAACTATTAGAGACATTAAAAATCAGCTCTTTAATTCCTTAATGAGTAATGTAGATTGATTAAAGTATAGACCCTAGTTAATATAATCATTATTCACATGGTCTTAACATGAGCCAGCTTAATCTGGATTGTTTGAAGTATAAATCATTGCTGATATCAATTGCTATTACCTTAGAAAAAGTGTCTATTTGAAATTGATCATCAGCCTGCTGTTAAGAGCTGTAATTTGGATCTTGATGATAGCAAACATGGGCATTTCTCTTAAAGCTATAACTATCCACTATTTGCTTAATGGCCGGCATTGGGAAATATGTTTTATATTGGGAAATATGTTTTATATACATTTATAGTCTTGAAACTAAAAAGGGACATAAAGTTTAAGGGAAATATAATGGACTTTGTGGTTTCACTGCCTTTTTTTATTTTTCTAGCACAGCTTTCAATTTATCTATGAATTGAAAAAAAGCTAAGAAAAATCATGTTGATATGTGTGGTTGACTTTATCAAGAGATCTGTGTCTGATTGACTAAATATAGAATGTTTACTTCTGATTAAATTTAATGACAGAAGTTATTAGTTTGGTTTGCTTATACAGTAACAAATTAGATATATTTCTTTACTTGACATGAAATTTCATACTATTTCTATATTTATGTATCAATATAATGTTGCAATAATCAATGCCACATTAATATAGGAAACACCTTAACGAAGACAAAACCTTTTCAAAGGACACACTGTAAGTGCAGAGTTCTTTTACTTGCATTGGTTTTTCGTTTGCAAGTGGTGTAAGTAGTAATTCTTTTGAAGTACGTCAAGCAAAGCATTTTGTTGTATTGAAACTACCCACCTAGCTTTACATCAAGTGATTTTAAGATTCACCATAAAAACAAATGATACACAAATACACCATGAAATGAAAAAAAAGTCTTATAACTTGCATTAGTTTTTCTGCTTTAATGTGTATGTTTGGTGATTGAATTAATCTATATTATTTTTCCTTGCCAATAGAATTGCTGTACTATGTATTTGATTTTGAAAACTGGGTGATTCGAAAGACACACCATTTAATGAAATATATAAACAAACCCATGACTTATGACATTCAAATAGGAAACACCTATTTGGAAGGAAATGTCTTGTCCATATGCTTTGACGACACCAAGCCTGCTAAACCAATTTTAGAAAAATACATAATAATTAAAGACAGACACCTTAGGGGGTGGTGAGAGAAAAGGAAAAGAAGAACAAAAGGAAATGACCTGTCTGCCAGTTCCCTAAAGATGAACTCTGTAAATTAGTAGCTGGAGACTTCATTTTGTATGTGATTAGAGGTAATTCACAGAGTCTAGGGTTTGTGGTAGAATCACAATTTTTGGTTAAATAAAGTCTCTTCCACTTATCATCAGTTTGAATACTGAAAAAGTTTAAGCCCTAGGTGATGCTATATAGTACCAGTTTCTCAAATTAAAGATACCATCTCTACTTTTATGTCTATCATATTGTTCTTTCTAGCAATCTTAAGATTGCTCAATTTTAAATTATCACATATTTAACATTAAATATTTTCATAAATCTCAAAAAAAAGAGTAATTACAGCTAATAAATCATATGCTAATGAACAAGAAGTGCAAGCCTAATAGCATTTTTTGACAATAGGCTATGCCATTCTGATGTTTATTGTAATTTTACTCATATAAAGTGTAAGAAAAGCACACAAAAAAACCTTTATAGTGTATTTAGTGTAAAGGGAACACTTTGTAGCTTCTACCAGAGATAAGAGCTAGAACTTGGTCAGCAATTCCAACAGCTGTGCCTTATCCCAGTCTCAAACCTTTCTCTTCACCCATAAATAACCAGTACCCTGAAATTTAAATAGTTACCTCCTTGACTTTCTTTTTATTATCCCTGAGTTCATGCCCGTACTTGGTTTTACATACTTTCAAAAATCAGCATGTCTTTTTTTTTTTAACTTCCTATTTATCCACATGGTTACTCTCCATCCTTTTACTTATTTTTGCAGCTTATCTGTTGAAAAACAGGTCATGTGACCTGTACAGTTTCCCCCTTTCTGGATTTGAATTTTTCTGGCTGACTACTCATGGTGCAGTTGAACGTGTTGTCACATCTTCTGTATTTCCCACAAATTTTCAGCTGGATCCAGAGACTTGATAATGCTCAGATTTGGTTTTGGTGATGGATTCTTTTTTTTCTTTTTTTTTTTTTAATGAGAAAGTGAGGGAGAGAGAGAGAGAAAATCAATTCTATTTTTTCATCTGGCCTTCATTTCTCCAATACTTTGTTGTGTCTGTGGTGCTGGGGTTTGAACTCAGGTCCTCACGCATACCAGGCAAGTGCTCCAACGGTTGAGTCACTACCGCTGCCCTGGTAGATTCTTTCTTCATAGGTAGATGATGCCTGGTGTCTTTACCGGACAGTGTTAGTGACTGATGGATACTGTCCACATCCATAAATCCATTACTGGATTTGCAAAGTGGTGGTATTCTAACTCTACCATTTTCTTTCCATTTGCTAATACAGAAAACAATATGATAAATGCTGTTTCCCTTTTCAGTTTCTAAGTTAACAAATTGCTTCATCTGAATTCTTTGAGGATGACCAATTTACTTGATAACAAAGGAATTCGTAAATTTTGTGATACTGATAGAGTGTAATCAACTGCAATTATTATCCTTTTTGAAGCTTTACAATTGCTCATTTTGCCAAGTGAAAGTCTGTTCAAGTTGGCTCAGGATGTCCTTCAACGTGGCCCTGGTAGTCTTTGCTTCCTTCCTCTCTTGCTGGTATGACATGCCCCAAACTTGGATGAGTGGCTGCTCCTAGAAGGTCTGGTTTCTTTCATTGGGAAATGGTATTTCAGGAGCACAGTCAGGGTACTAGAGGTTACTACAGTGTTGGTAAGAATAGAGCATCTCGGGAGTGCATCATACTGATACTTACAATCCAAGGCCAGGACAATAAACCATATTACTTCAGACCCCATCTGTCTCCTTTCTTCCATATTGAGAATTCTGGTTTTAACAGTTACCAGGAATGATGGACTAGATGGAACTCTCCTAATAATCCATTTACTTTATGCCACATTATGGACATGTCTCAGAATAAAAATGTCTGCCATTCAAAAATAATTACTGAAATGTTTTTCATATATTTGTTTGATTAACATTTAGTTCAAACTGGGACTAGAGAGGCATCTCTAGTCCCAGTCCCAATTGCTAGAGCAATTGCCTGGCATGTGTAAGTATCTGGGTTCAATCCCCAGAACCACATACACAACTAAGTGGAGGAAAAACAAAAACCAGATGAAAAAATAAAATTAACTTTCTCTCTCTAAAAATTACTTAGTTCATATATTTGAATCTAGATGTGTTCATAACTGGAAACTTGATTATTAGAGAACTCTGCACATGAAATAGAGCAAACAAATTATCAGGGTTTTTTTTCCTTTTGGTTCTACTATTATATCTTCTACATGCTTCAATTATTAGCACTGAGTTATAGGTCATAAATGTTCCCATAGCACTAGGAATTAATCATTAAATGAGGCTGAGATAAGTATAGTCCTAGTTCTAACTGCATTATATTGTTGCATTGCTGCTGCCAAATTGCGGCTTCCTCGGATATACCTCTCTGATCTCTAATATTATTTTATGCTGTCCTAAAACAGGCTGTACCCAGAACTCCACACAAACATAATATTGCATTCCAAATTGTCTTGCTGAAGGCTGGAAACTCTGTTTTTCTTGAGTAGATGCCTAATACACAGTGGTCACTTAGATTCATGCCCCTGATACATGAATGATCTAATAAATGATTAAATGAACCATGGAATGAATGAAGCAGTCTGCTCATCTTTTGGATGTTAGAAATATTGACTTAGTTTAATATTTTAAAATCATTATTGCACAAAACATTCTGTATTTGCAAAATTTTTTCTCAGTCTACAAAAACAAATCACAACAAAATTTAACACATTTTTGGTAGATTTCCACTAACACCGCTTCTTTACACTCCTCCATACTTGACATTGATAATACAACACTATCACAAAGTCCTGATTAGTGAGAGACTTCATAACGTCCCTCATTGGAAGGACCTAAGAAGTTTTTATATCCTTCTGTCGTTTTTGTAATGCTTGTTACTGTATACACCATACTGTTCTTTCCGCTGAACTCTTCTGTGCCATGCAGCCTGCATCCGTTTAAAACAAATCTGTCGTCTAAGTTGTTCGGGGCCTGCACCTGTGTTGCTTCAGGTGTTTTTCTCACTTTTCTAACCTGTTATCAATACCCACCCCCCATTCCTAGCTATGCCTTTGTTTTGAAGATGCATCGATATCTGGTGCCTTTTACTATTCTATTAGTGATCCTTGGTTCTCAGGGATTATGCTCCCTCCACAGCCTACATTTTCTCCTTCTTCTCCAGGCAACCCATGAGCCCATTCAGCTTCCTTCTGATGACCCAACCCCATTGTATCTCCGGAAGGCTGGAGTCCCAATTATGCTATGGAGCATAATGGGAAATTGTTGGAATACTGGGACATTTATAGTACTTCACAATGAGCATGAAATGTTCAAAACTTCCAGGTCCAGTTATCAAATGAACAATTAACCCTCCCTTCAAAGACTGAATTAGAAGTGCAGCCTAACATTTTATAAAAGTAGCATATCGAAACTAAATTAGTAAAACATCTTACGTATATCATTTCAGTGCCCTTAAGCCTTACAATAACTGTGAACAAAAAGGTTATGCAGTTTGACACAGAATTAGAGACTGGAACATTTAGCAATTTGTAAGAGTACACCGAATTTAAGTGGAAAACTATGCTCGAACCCATTTGCTTATTCCCACACTGTGGTAACTTTATTCCTTCATCACTAGTTGTATAATGGTGACCAACTTTTGTGTGCCTCAGTTTCTTTTATCTCTTTAAATGAATATTTTTTCTGTCAAAGTACGTTAACTATGTAAATTGCTCTGAACTCCTAGGGAAAAAAATAGAGCTGTAGGAGGGATAATTAGATGCCATGGTATTATAGATGTTTTTAAATGGAGTTGAAAGGTTCATGGAATAAAATTCTTTCCATATTTTCATTAATATGGATTTTTAATACCCTTTGGAAGTTAACCTGAAAAGTGTACTTCTTCTTTTATAATGCAAAAAGGAACTTTATTCTCATTAACTCTGAAATTCTTTATAACAAAAGTACTCAAGTTTCATGAAACTCAAAAGGACAAGCAATAGTTTAAATGCCCCACTTTGACAGTGGATCTGTCTGTCTCTAATGGAATCACTCAGCAGCATCACATTGGGAGGAAAATTCTGGTCTTGCAAAGCAGCTGGAAATTTTGTTTCTAAGTTCAAGTCCACTAAATCAACAATCATGTACTCAAATGGAAACTAGTTCTGCTCATTTCCTCTGCCTTTTGAATTTACCAAAACCAAATTTTCAGCTCCTAAATGTCAGACAAGTTCCTTTCCATGAATTCCACAGCATCTAAGAACACTAAAAGCAAGGTAATTTTATATTTTCATGTTCAATCAACCACTCAGAGTAAGTACATTTTATGGTCATTTTTAATGACCCTTAATTATTGTTTTAAAAATTATACTATTTTTACAATATATAGAAAAAGGTATTTATCACACAGCTGAGTCTTGCTTAAGGACTTAAAGTTGTGTGCGGAATTTCTGTACAACACTAGCTTTATATAGTACTTGCTTTACAGAGAATTGTATCTGCAATTGCATTACAGATTTGAATCTGCCTATTTATTAAACTTACCTCACATTGTCTATTAACTTATAAATACTGTGTACTTTCTTTTTTTAAAAGAGAGAAGGACAGAGAGAGAGAGAGAGAATTAATTTCCATTGAGTTTTTCACATGGCTTTCTTTGTTCTGACACTTAGTTGTATACGTGGTGCTGGGGTTTGAACCCATGTACTTGTGCATCCCAGGCAAGTGTGGTAACTGCAGAGCCACCACTCCAGCCCCCACTTTGTACTTCTCTATGTCAGTAAAATAATACTTTATTTTACCATTTGCCATCAAGGTTTTTTAGAACATTCAAGAAATTCTTCTATTTTATTACTGTGAAGGGTAGAATTCTCTGACAATGCATGGTGATACTCTTCATATTGAATAGCTGCTTCAATACAGTCTACCTTAATAACTTCATAAGTTCCACACAAATTCTTTTCTGTTAAATAAATTGCATACTTTATACACTATATTAAATCATACGGGCATTGAAAAGTGTAAAGTGGGAAAGATTGTCTCTTCTAATTCCTTATTTCAGAAGAAGACAAATGGAGATCTAAGAAATTAAATCTTTTCCAAGATGACAAACCTGAAAGGCGAGCACCCCCAAGTCAGGTCAAATGGCCCAATATTCATTTTTGTCTCTCTCCTGGTTTTCCTTTAGTACTGCCACCACCACTATGTCTTTCCTCATAATAAATAGATGATTTTGGTTTGATTAAGGGAAAGCTGTGAAGGCTGTGGAAGAGGGGGACAAAAAACAGGAATGGTTTATTATTAAATAGCTTACATGCTTTCAAATTCTGAACAATGATGCCAGCTAGTGATGATTGATGTGTAATAGGTGACATCATGCATCATGATGAATGATCAAACCTTAACGTACTCAGACGCAAAGACTTTCTATCATGAACCAATATTTTGGTTGTAATTATTTTAAGATAATTTTTGCGAAAAGTTCTATTGATAATGGTTTCTGGTATAGAGTGAGAAAAAAAGCAGGGCCTGGTGAAACAAAAGAGCAAGACAAGCTTCCTAAGTTGAAAAATCAAAGCAAAAACAGGTGAAAACTCTCCTGCATGTCATTATAATATTCAGCTTTCCTTGGTGACTAATCATTTATATAATCATTTATATATCACACTAGCTAGCACATACTGGTAGCTTTTAGGAGATGTTGGGAAATTTTGAAACTGGACAAAGCAAATAAATATAGATCAAAACTGACACCATCCAGAGACTGAGATGCTGCAGGTTTAAGAAACTTCCGTCAAGATTAATTTTACTGACATAACTGCAGGAACTGTTTCAGTTTCTGATTTTCCTTTTATAGTTGAATCTGTGTTTTAGTTTTAAAAGTACTACTAATTACCATTTACTGAGTTTATTTACATGCTGTGTCGAGTGTTATAATCACATTATTTCATGTGATGCTCATTATAAGTTTAGTTGAGCTTATAGAAATCATATAGACATGTGCCACATATGGAAGAGAGAATGTAAGTGACCCAGAATCTTTAAGTGTGGGTACTGGGGTTTGACCCTGGCAGGAAGTCTGTGCTCTTAGGGACCCCTTAGTGCTCTGGTAGCTGCACCTTTGCTTTCAGGAGGATCAGTATTTACTTTTTTTAATCTAAGGATAACCAATAAATAAAAACAATTACTGCAGTAGCTGCGAACTTCTCTCAATGTGATGCCCTAGGCTTCACTCCTCCTTTAACTGTTCTTAAACTAAGTTCCATGCCAAGGTAAAGAGTAAATTATACATGTTTATATGTGAAATTTCCCCACATATGTATAGCATGTGGTTTATTAAGTCTCAAATATTAACAGAGCATTCATTAAAAATATTGCAAATCATAGAAAAAAATAGCAACTGAAAATAAAAATAGGTAATATAAGACATTAATTTTGCCATCATTCCTAATGGTCATCTTTTCCTCTCACAATAAATTTAAGATTTTTATTGTGATACAGGCATTTAAGGGTTGTCTTCACAGTAACACTCATGGAATGAGTGAATAAAATGTATATTCTAAGAAGAATCACTTTCTTCCACTCCATTCACCTTCTCTTGACTAAGAACTAATAAAAGGGAAAACAAACAGGACTGGCATTCTTAGTGCTATGTGGCAACTAACTACGCTTCAGAATTTTCTCAGAGCTTAGGCATCCTGATGTCACATCAGAACCTATCTGAAGAGAAGTGATATTTGAGCTGTTTGTTAAATTTTACAAATATACTTGAAATGGAGAGCCTACAGCAATCTGTAGACCAGCATCTTGTATAATGTTGTGAACTGTTTTAGACTTTTGCAAAATGTTTTTCTTGGGCCCTGATGAATAATCATTTGTTTAAACGACCCCCCTGGAGAATTCCATGGATATTATCGTACGATATTAGAAGTCATAGAATTTTCATCCTTGTTTCGATACAGAAAATATTATTTAAATGAGAAAAAAAATCACATTTACCACTTCAATTATCATTTTGTGCGGAAGCACAAGAAAATTTTATGGCTTTTTTAATACTAAAAGAAAGCAAGTGTCATTTTTTGAAAAAAAAAAAAAACTTAAAGCGTGTCTAAAATTGTATGCTTCTTTAGACGCTGTGAGGGAATGAAAGCCAACTATAAAGATACTAATTGATTTCAAGAGAGGAAAACAAGTTTTAATTAAATCCAGCAGCAATTGCTTAGCACGAATCTGTGATTTACCTAGAATTCAGACAGATTGTGCAGTAGCTGGAGCAGGTGTGTTCTTCGATTGTTGTAGGTATGATGAGTGAGACTCCTTTGTGCTGAAGGCAGTCTAGAAACAGCTGCTGAACACTTGTGCCTGCTCCACACGGTGCAGACACTGTAGGAACTACAGTGTATGAAATAGTTTTTAATTTCAACAGTCAGATTATAATGATTAAACAAAATTCCTGCCCAAACTTCCTACATTACATACAGAAAGGAGAACATGGGTAGGTCCTTACTAAGTGATTTATGTAAGAATGGTTTACGAGTTTTTACATGGGGAGCCCATGTTGTACTTCCTGGAAAAGTCCCTTTGATTTCACATTAGTTATGCTTTTTAAAAATGCATTGAAATCCATTATTATGAATTTACAGCAGCAATTTTCTCATTATCAATACTGTGTATTATTCCTAAAGAGATTTAAGTGCTATTTAAAAACAACAACAGCAACAACTTGACTCTTCTGTAGTATATACTGATTACAATGTCATTTTTGAAAGAAAATAAAGAGGGGGAAGCTTGCTTGGTAAGTGCTTTGTATAAACTAAATCTGCCCTGAGGCAATGATTTTTTACTGGTACAGAAGCTGCCGGTGTTGGGTTTTCGGTCATTACTGTGATTTGTAGGAAAGGTAGCTCCCTCCAGCCACACACTGCAGAGCTTGCAGTTTATTCAGCTGACGCCTATCTGAGAGATGCACGGCGCAGTCTGACACATCCCAGAGCTTCCAAGTAAGTTACTCCTATCTCATCTGGTTCATCACAGTAGATCACAGTCCCAGCTATTACTCCTGATCAAACATTGCACCAAGTTGATTGCCACACTACTGAGCCTGAATGGGGACAGCAGGAGCCTGAGAGAGAAGTTCAGATAGTGTAGGTAAACACCAAAATTGAGGACCAGAATGCCACCTGTCACAAAGCCACTGGGAATAATGGCCTAGATTAGCAAAAGTGACTGAGAGGCTGTGAAGCTAAAAGGCAAAATGCTAAGTTTCCATTTATGAAGATAATTTTAATTGTAAAATGACTTTGTGCATTGGTCATGCCCTTAGTGGATAAGGTTTATATTTTTAGTGTAAGCTTTTATCAATATATATCAATTATCTACGTCATTCCATGGAACTATCTTGTTATAAAATCATTGTACTCTTCATAAAATATAGTTATTGGTGGTCTTATATGAAGTACAGTGAACTTTTAAGAGCAGACTCCCTACAATTTACCTATCCACTCTCCTCCCCAAGAAAAGAAGAAAAACTGCTAACATGAGCTTTAGGCAGCAAGCCCCCAAAATGGAGATTTGGCTTGAAAATAGATGATACGATCAGTAATGTGTTCAATGCCATTCTTCACAGATGTAGAAAAATCAGTTCTCAAATTCATTTTGAACAATAAGAAACCCAAAATAGCTAAAGCGCTACTAAACAAACAAATAAAATGAAGCAGGAGCTATTGCAATACCTGACCTGGAATTATTCTATAGAGCTATAGTAATAATAAGAGTGTGGTACTGTTATCAAAATAGGTATGAAGACAAATTGAATAGAAGACACTGAGGCAAACCCACAGTCTGATATTCAACAAAGGGGGCAAAAATATAGCTTGGAGGAAAGACAGCCTGTTCAACAAATGGTGTTGGACAAACTGGACAGCAATGTGCAGAAAATTGAAATTAGATCCTTATCTCTCACCCTGCACAAAATCAAATTGAAATGGATCAAAGATTTAGGAACTAAACCAGCAACATTACAAATGATAGAAGGAAAAATAGGATCAACATTCCACCATATCTGTGTAGGCACCAATTTCCTTAACAAGACTCCCATAGCAAAAGAAAGCCAAGAATCAATGAATGGGGTGCCATTAAACTAAGAAACTTCTGCACAGCTAAGGAATTAGTCATCAAGAGAATGGGACTCCCACCTACAGAATGGGAGAAAATCATTGACTGCTACACCTCGACAGAGGACTAATATCCAGAATATACAAAGAAGTCAAAAAACTTAATATCAAAACCATAAACAATCCAATCAATGGGCTATGGAACTAAACAGAAACTTATTAGAGGAAATTCAAAAAGCTAATAATTATATGAGAAAGTATCATCACTAGCAATTAGAGAAATGCAAATCAAAACAACATTAAGATTTCACCTCACTCCACTCAGAATAGCAAAGATGAAGAATGTAAAAAAAATAACAGATTCTGGAGGGGTTGGGGGAGAAAGGAACACTAACACATTGTTGGTGGTACTGTAGACTGGTACAGCCACTCTGGAAAGTGGTATGGAGACTCCTCAAGAAATTACGAATGGAACCATCATATGACCCAGCTGTCCCTCTTCTGGGTGTTTTCCAGAAGAGCTAAAATCAGCATATCACAGTGACAAACCTATAGGAGCTTATAGGAGCTCAATGTACAATAGCTAACTTATGGAATCAACCCAGATGCCCCTCACTGGATGAATGCATCCCAAAACTATGACACACGCACACACACAATGGAGTTATACTCAGCTATTAGAATGGTATTACAGCTCTTGGAGTTAAATGGATGGAAATGGAAAAAATCATGCTGATCAAAATAAGCCAAACCCAGAGACTTAAGGGTCTAATGTTTTCCCTTATTTGCATAAGGTAGAATAAAACTAAGGATAGCATGAAATTTAGATAAGTGCATGAACACCAAATTTGAAGTATCACATTAATCTAAAGGAGTTATAGTATGGATTTTGGGGGAAGAGGGCAGGAGAAGAAAGGGAGGATGGAAGGTGGATTATTAATTCTGTAAAGTACACTTGACTCCCTTGAGAAGCCAAATAATACTCATGCTGACATTTAAATCTTAAAAATTCATTTAAATTTTTCATAACAATTATTTCACAAATAATTTTATTATATATTATACAATTAATATGTAATTCACATACCATGCAGTTTATTTATTTGCACACTTATGTGAATTGGATGTGGATGTCTACATTCTCTCATGGAGTTTTCACCAGGCCAATCAATACCATAGGTTCCAAAGCTCCTACCATTGATGTGGTAGCTGCTAATGAATCCAGAGAAAGGATCATTTCTGAAGTTTAACTCTACAAATGTGAATTGAGATTTAGAAATTCTTTAAACCTTACTCCAGCAGTGAGGAAGTGTTACATAATGATTAAGAGCGTGGCCAAATAATTTTTATTAGGATCCCAGCTCTGCAACTTATGGCTGAGTGTCCTAGGAAATGCTATTTTCTTAAGGCTCACTTTTCTCCTTTTTAAAATGAAGTCCAGAATAGGTTCTACCTCATTGGGCTACTCATATGATGAAAGGAAATAATGCATATAAATCTCTAAACATAGTCCCTAACACACATTCATCCTGCATAGATGTAACCATAACTATCATTCCATGAATCAACTGCCATATTGAGTTAGATGCTCCCTCTTCTGTTTTTCCAAATTTCTGAAGAGAAGGAATGCAAAGCTGTGATTTTTTTCATTTTTGTTTTCAATTAAATCTACTTGACAGGTTTAAAATGTTGATTTGATTGTACATATATGTTAATTTAGATGACTCAAAAGAGCACAGATTAAAAAAATACCAGTATTCACCTGACCACATCAAGCTGCCACAAGACTGTGGCCCCAGTGACAAGGCAGGGTACCTTTGAGGAAATGCCTGTGACATCATGAAAAAGAGCAGGATCAAGCTTAATTTTCATTTGGAATCCAATCCCTGAAGCTAAATCACATTGTTTACACTGTTTCTTTTTTGGAAATAAGCTGTTAGTAATAAATAACATTCCAGGGAAGAAAACAAGTGAAGATCAGAGATGTCACAGAAGGAAATATCAAGCAGAGCATTATCTTTAGTGCTTTCCCAAACCTAAATGATACATTGTAGCTGAGCATGTGTGCTCAGAAGTCATATGGACCTGAGTTTGAATCCTGCCTCCATCATACATTATCATGGGATCTAGAGTGTTTAATTTATCTAAGGGTACGTTGCATAATTCATTAGCTAAAGAAGATCCTTACATTTTTATGTGGAGAAAATTATTCACATAATTTGCTTAATACTGTTGCTGTTAAAGCAAGCTTAATATGCTTAGCTTTAATCATTCTCGTTATCATCGTACTCATCATCATTAACAGATTTCTGTAAAATTCAAATAAAGAGACATCATGCAAAATGGAATTTGTTGTCCAGAAAATGTCATCTGACTATACACGTATAACCTTAATATAACCTGTCTGATATATTATGTTCTTTTAAAGAAGAAAGACTTGATAATGTCAGCCTGGGATTCTGTCATGTTCTATTTTCAAAGAATCTCTTTCCACTCCTTATGTATATGGATAATTATGGAAGTGAAAATACAGTATGCAATAAAATATTGACATAAAATCTAAAATCTTTAATTTGAAGCTTACTTTATATCCCCTTCTACTATTAAAAAATGCCCATCAAATTCAAAGCATTGTTTAGCACATTTTCCAATTTCACTACAGTCTAATACCCCCAATATACTTCTGAGGTTAGGTTTTGCAACAAAAATATAGCACCTCATTTAAATAATGTCTTTACATTATATATTCTAATTTTTTTGATCTTTATCTTCATAAATTTTCTACTGTCAGATGAAGGACAGCTTACATTCTCTTATAGTCTTCACATTTTACTTAGTGTGGATCATCATAATCAAACAAGTAACAATTGCTCAACTATTATGGGCACAGCATCAGAAATACATGGTCTGTTTTCCCTCACAGTGAGATATATTTGAAAAAATACAGGATTAAAAGGCAAAATAGGTGGGAGAATGAGAAAATTTAAGAATAATGCTAAAAAAATTCCACAATGATGGAGTTCTGCTGAAGACATACAAGAGTCAACTGAATGAACTGAAAATGGCAAAAGCTGAAACACTCAGAAACAAAACGAGGTAGTATTGATTATCACCCAAAATGCAAAGTTCACCTGAACTCGCCCATACTGATAAATAAAAACTACTAAAAAATTACTAAATGGGGGAGAATTAAAAAAAAAAATCTCCCATGCAGAACTCCAAATTATTTGTGAAGAAATAGCACCCTCATGGTTGTGGAGTGAAACTCCCCATTAATTAAGTCTAGGCTTTATTTTGTTTTTTCCTGGAGATCAAAATCAGCATCAGTCTGTCATGGTGATAATATGTATCTTTGATATTCTGTCATCAAATGGTACATTAACTCCGTTATCTTTCTCCTCAAAACCATAACTTCAGCTGTCAGAAAAAAAAAAAATGTCACACAAACTTCATTTGACAGAGATTCTACAAAATGCCTGATGGGTGTGCCTCAAAACTGTCCAAGTCATTAAAAGCAAGGAAATATCTGACTTAATAATATAAAGTGGTGTCCTTGATGCAATCTTGGAGCAGAAAACTTACATTAAGTGAAAATCAAGGAAATCTAAGTACCTATTGAGTTTGGTTAATGACTGTGTGTTGATACTGCTCTACTAATTCTGACAAGTCTACCATACTAATGTAAGATAACAATAAGGAAATCTGACTGTATGGCAGATTTTGTTTCTGGCTTCTTAATTTACCTGTAAGTCTCAAACCATTCTAAATTTTTAAAAGATAAGTGCTAAATTTATGGTATGTATAGGCATTAAGCTCTGTCTCCAAAGGAAGAATAAAGTCTTTTCAGTTGGCAGTTTTTGCAAAGGTTGCTTGGTGGTGGTGGAGAACGAAAACAACACTGGAGTATGAAAATCATCCACTCCTCCAGAGTTCTAATTTTCATAGGTGAACTTGTGAATTTCAGAAGGTTTTTAAGTCAAGAAAGTCCATTTTATCATGGTGGCACTCCAATAGAAGCAAAGAATTAACCATGTGTCACTTTTCTGCTCCAAGTATATATCAACACAATTTTTAATATGCTAATAAAATAGAAAGTGTCCTTATTTTGTATTACCCTATGTTAAATAAATATTGCAAGCTAAAATATCAGTGATTATTATTTCAATCAAATAGTACCGGGACCACATCAAGATTTTGAATTTTTTCAAATCTCTCCTATGGCTGAACTGTAACAAGAAAATGTTGCAACGATAGCACTTACTTAGCTTGTGGATAGTATCAGACTAATAAATTTCTTTACTGAAAAACATTTATTGAGCAGGTACTATATGTCAGAAACATAAAATACACTAATAATTAAAGAATAGAAGTCTCCAGTGTTCTTGTCAGGGTGTTGTGGTACGGACGTAGTGAGACAGGAGATAGTATGCCAGATTCTTTTTGCTTTATAATTAGTTTGAATCTGAATGTCTCCACTTAAATGACAATATGTTAATATTGTTCTAATAATAAAATTAGTGCCATTCTGTCCATTTTTGAACATTGAGCTCTCCAACATCACGTTTTCTTTTCATGTGTGTGTTGTGAGGGGGGTCTGTAAACATATACGTAAAAGATTTTGTAATCTACTTGACCAGAGCCGAGCATGTAGCATCTTTTTAAAATTATATTTGCCTTTAAATAGTTTAATCATCCGAGGCTAAAGATCAAGGGACTTGTGCAGCTCTGGTCACTGCCTTGCTAGGGTTTTTTTCTAAGAGGGAACTACTGATATTCTTAATGACAGATGGTGGCATTCTGTCATTCAGCAAGGTAAAAATAAAATTACTTCTTCCTGCTGGAGTTGCTATAGTGACTATTGTACCTGCCATTTCCATCTTCTACCTAGTAGACAGTGTGTAGTTTTTCTGAGAGTTCAAATTTAGTGTTCATGGTAGCATATTTCACATTTCAGTTTCCTTCATTCATCAGGAAGCTTTTAAGTGTCTACAAGGCAAATGATCTTTCTTACCTTCACTTCCAGAGAAGTAAGGTTTAGACTCAGCACCATCCATCATCAAAATGTAGAGTTTAACTTCAGTGTTGTTCATCACTATTCAACTACAGGCTTAAAAAGGTGCCAGAGTCATTAATATGACTTGATTAACTTTGAGTAAGCAAACTAAAAGACACAATTGGAAATGAGAAAATAAAATAGAAAGAACTGAGGAGCTTCAAATTTTATAGAGTGTTTTCTTTAGAAATCTTGTTTAATCTTGCAAAAATATAAACTAAAACAAATAACTAAATCAATGCACACTTAGTCACTAAATCCTCATTATGGGCTCTTTGAGATTCTGGGGATATAGCAAGGAAAGGGAGCAAGTAGAAAATAGAAGCAAAAATCAAAATGTTATTAATATGTTGAATCATGTTTAATATAGGAAAAAGTTTCATTCTGAAGAATTTTTTCACAAATCTGATGAAAATTCCACAAACAATAATCTGTAATGAATAAATTATTGAAATATATTTTCTTGTTGAAAAATTCTCGAGTTTGTGGACTTAAACCATGTAGGAAAAGAATAATGTTTGAGATATACCCAATTCAATCTGCAAGAACTGCATTAAGTGTGTATTTATGTATTCATTTATTTAACAACTAATCCTTGAATACATGGTTAATGGCCTGGTTTCTGAACTTAAATAATTGATGTATTGTACCATATATAGTTTGCTATATGCTGTAAATGGAATCCTCAATAAACTTTGTACATTTTCCATTGTGTATTGGTTTAGCCTAAACAAGGATTATAAATTAAAAGTTCCAGACAGAACTGAATGACATAAAAGAAGCAACTGGTCCAAGGACAGAGAGATTTGTCTAAACCACCCCATGATGTTTTGGCCAAAAAATAAAGATAGGTTGAAACTGATGATTAGTCAGCTAGGTTATGAAATGAGGTAGCTTCCTAAAACTTTCTAATTAAACAAGGTGTAAATTATTCAGATAGAACTTGAGGTTATAACTTGTACAATGAAAAAATGCGAAGCTTCAGTTTTTTATTTAAATGAACAACAAATGAGCTAAGGAATCAAGAAAACAAGTCATTTACATCTTAACACAGTTTATATGGGGGTCAGGACTGTTCCATGTGCACAGCAATACACGCAGTTGAAAACAAATTTAGTAGAGTAAAACACTCAAGCATACATATTAGTTGATTATGGAAAATACTGGTGTAAGTAACTACAGTAAAAATCAAGAGAGACCATTTTAGTGGTCCTCATACAATTTGGAACTGAGTTTGATTTGGAAGGGAAAACCCTATATCTTTACTAAAATATGCACTGCTCAAAATGGAAAACTATGATTTTATATTCAAAACCAAAGACACTATCTTAAAAATACAGTCACTTGTGAATTGTACTTTTTCTTTAGATATATGAAAAAGAAATAATTGTGTTGTCTAGAGGAGCAGTTACTCTAAGTAGGGTCAGTGGCCGTTAGAATTGTCTGAAACATATAAAGCAAAGAAGAGTTTCTAATAGACAATGAGATAATTGCTATCTCACTTGATCAGTGCAATATTGCTATCTATAAAGGCATGGCATTTTTCCAGAAAGTTTTATATATTAGTGGGGGAACCATGTAATGTTCAATGTGAACATAAATAGTATACATTTCATAATATTTAAATCAGATTAAACATATTTATCCCATCAAACATCATTTATTTCTGGTGAAAACTTTAAAAATCCTGCCTTCTAGCTTTTGAAATGCATAATACATTATTATTAGTGATACTCACCATATTGAGCAATAGTATGCCAGGGACTCTTATTCCTACATAACTATTTTTTAGGACCCATTCATCACCCTTTCTTCATCCTTTCCACCTGGCTGTGGTAACCACCAGTGTGTCCTGAACTTATATGAGAGCAGTATTTTTAGATTTTGTGTGTTAGTGAGATGATACATCATTTGGCTTCCTATGCGTGACTTATTTCACTTAGTGAACCCCCATTCCATTTGTTGTCACAAATAACATGATTTCATTTTTTATGACAGAATAGAAGTTTTCCATTGGTTAGGTATAGCACACATTTTTTATCCGTTCATGAGGCGAACACTGGGTTGTTTCCATTTCTTGGCTAGAGTAAGAAGTGAACATAAGAGTGCAGATGTCTCTTCAACATACTGATTTAATTTGTTTTCAACTGCTGTGTATTGCAGTGCACTTAGAATAGTCCTGACCCCCATATAAACTGTGTTAAGATGTAAATGACTTGTTTTCTTGATTCCTTAGCTCATTTGTTATTGTTCATTTAAATAAAAAACTGAAGCTTCGCATTTTTTCCTTGTACAAGTTATAACCTCAACAGTTCTATCTGAATAATTTACATATACACAGTAGTAGGATTTATGTTCACATGGTAGTTCTATTTTTAATTGTTTGAAAAATCACTGTAATATTTGTACTGATTTAATGTACAGTCCCACCAACAGTGTGCAATGGCTCCCTTTTTCCCAATTCTTGCCACCCTTGTTATCATCAGTCTTTTTGAAAATAGCTGTTATTAATGGGTCATGGTGATCTCTCATTGTGCTTTTGATTTGCATTTCCCTGATGTTTAGAGATGGTGAGCATTTTTTCATGTACTTGGTCATTTGTATGTTTTCTTTTGAGAAATGTTTGTTTTGACCTATTACTCATTTCTTAAAATCAGTTTTTTTTTCTTTTGGGATTTGGAGTTCCTTATAAGTTCTGAATATCAACCCCTTTTCATACGTATATATGACAAATATTTGCTATTATTCTGTATGTTAACTCTGTTGAAGGTATTCTTAGTTATACAGAATTTTTTAGTTTGACATATTTCCATTCATCTATTTTTGCTCTGGTTTTCTGTGCTTTGGGGGCTTATATAAAATATTTCCCCATTGTTTTCTCCTGGTAGTTTCATAAGATTCAGGGATTACATTTAAATCTTTAATCCATCTTGAGTTTGTCTATTGTAACTAACTGGTGAGTGATAGACGTCTGACTTCATTGTTCTGCATGTTGATATCCAAATTTCCCAGCAAAGACTATCCTTCTTCCAATGTGTGTTCTTAGCAACTTTATTCAAATCAGTTTGCTGTAGATAAAAATCAGTTTACTTCCTCAGCTCTCTATTCTGTTCTATTAGTCAGCATGTCAGCATTTATGCCAACCACCATGCTGTTATAATTATTGCATTTGTATTATAATTTAAAAAAGCTCCTTAGTCAATATAGTTATACATAATATTTGTGTTCATTTTGACATAATTATACAAACATGGAATATAATTCACTCCGATTCAGTTCTCAGTCCATACCTTTCCCTCCCATCTTCCCTCACACTTCAGAGGTCTTAGATCATAGATGGCCAACTCCATTCTTCAGGACATGGGGTAAGGATGAACATCATGGTGGAAGTGTGAGGTGCAAGAAAGAAGCTGAGTGTGTGGCACCTGGAAGCAGAGAGACTCCATTTGTCAGATCCAATATGTATACCCCAAAGGCAGTCCCCAGGGACCCACCTACTCCAGCCACACCCAACCTGTCTTCAGTTAGCCCTCAGTCCCTATCAGGGGATTAATTCACTGATTGGGTTAAAGTCTCAAAACTCAATCATTTCAATTTTAAGATATAAAGTCAACACACAAAAAAATGAGTAGAATTGGTGGAAACCAATAGACTTTCATACTTTGTCTTACACATGAGCTTTTAAGGAACACCTCACATCTAAACCATAACAAACACTGAATTTTATCAAATGCCATTTCTGTATTAGTTGTCATGACCATGTGGTTATGTCCTTAATTCTGTTAATAAGGTATTAAATTTATGGATCTGCATATACCGAGCCATCCTTGGATCTCTGGCATGAATCGCACTTGAACATGATAAATAATCTTTTTAAAAATGTACTGTTGGATGTGGTTTGCTAGTATTTTTTCTTGAGTTTTATTTTTATATTGTGATCTCATTTGGTTTTGCTTTCAAGGTAATTCTGGCTGCATTCTATGAATTTTTCCCTTGTATTTTTTTTAAAGAGAGAGAGTCAACTTTATTTAGTTTTTCATGTGGTTTTCCTTTCTCTGACACTTCCTTGTATACGTGGTGCTGGGGTTTGAACTTGCATACTCAGAGCATGCCAGGCAAGCACTGTAACTACTGAGCCATTGCTCCAATACTTTTTGAATTGTTTTGAATGGAAGGAGAAAAATTGATATTAGTTTTTTAAATGTTTGATGGAAATGTTTATCTGTAATTTTGTTTTTCATTTAAATCTTATGGTGATATAACTTGCCGATTTGTGCTGATTGTGTATATCCTTTACTTTAATCCTGCCATCTATTGAATTGGCAAAAATCACCACTACCAACCATACATAAACAGTTATTCTGGTTTTGTGTTCTTGAATAGTTGTTTAAAGACAATTCCTGAATTATAACATAGTATAACTTAGAATGTAAAGAATTATAAAGTGAATTCCAACTTGGTATTGTATCATGCTGATTTTTAAAAACATCTGAAATTATAGATTCACTATAAAATGTGAGAAGTGTGAAATATTCTTTGTTAATATGATACATAAGCCACACTGAAATGTGGATCTTTAATTTCAATTAAATTGGCATGATCAACACAAATATAAAGTAGACATTGCTTCCTTATCTTCATCTATTTGTTTTGATAGATTAATGAACACAAATTCAAACACATGTGAGTCTTGTTCAATTCTGAGACAGTGAAGGGATTTCCCCCTATATTATTCACATAACCAATCATATAAACTTAAATATTAAACCAGGTATTAGGGCTTGGGAGGTAGCTCAGGGTGGAGCACTTGCCTAGCATGCCCCAAGTCCTGGGTTCCATCCCCAGCACAGTATCACAAATAAATAAAGGAAAAACAAAAATCAGATGAAATTTTAAAATTCACACACTCTCTCACTTTCTTAAAAAAATTTAAAAAAAAACTTTGAAATGGCATTCACCATTTTTATGAAAAGTTGAACATTACTAGTAAACTACAACCATATCTGTAGGAAGGGAAAATAGTGATAGTATTTACTGAACTGGGATTACTGTCAACTTATTTGTTTTTTAAGAAGATCATATTCATTTAACTACAAGCAAATTTTACTTAAATCTGAACTATCCAATAAAATATTCTGTCATTCATAATCTGAATTCTGTTTCATCACATCAATTAAATTATGGTGAATAAAAAATCAAATTGAAATGGATCAAGGAACTAGGAAGTAAGCCAGCTACCATATAAGTGCTAGAAGAAAAATTAGGAACAACACTCCTACATATGGGAGTAGACAATCACTTTCTCAACAAGAGGAAGAACTAAAGTCAAGAATCAATGAGTGGAATGACATTAAATGAAAAAGCTTTTGGTTGGCAAAAGAACTGGTCAAAACTGTCAAGAGAGAACCAATGTAAGGGGAGATAATCATGGCCTGTGATTCCTCCAACACGCAACTAATATCCAAAATTTACGAAGAATTCAAAAAACAGTATAAAAACACAATCCAATCAATAATTGGGCTACAGAACTAAACAAACTTCTTAACAGAGGAAACTGAGGAAGTAAATGAATACATGAGAAAATGTTCTAAATCACTAGTAATCAGAGAAATGCAAATGGAATTAAGATTTTACCTAACTTCAGTCAGATTGGCAAAGATGAATATAAACAGTAACAGATGCTGGAGGGGTTGTGGGGAGATAGGAACACGAGCACACTTGCGGTGGAACTGCAGACTGGTACAGCTGCTCTGGAAAGCAGTGTGGAGACTCCTCAAAAAATTAAGGATGGATCCACCATATGACCCAGTTATCTCACTCCTGAGCATTTTCCCAGAAGAGCTAGAATCAGCACATTCCAGTGACACCGCAAAATTAATGTTCATAGCAACTCAATTTACAATAACTAAATTATTGAATCAACCTATATGCCCCTAATTGGATGAATGGATCCAAAACCCTTGATATATTTATTATGTAGTTCTGTTCATCTGTTAGAAACAACCATATTGCACCTTTGAAGGTAAATGGATGGCAGTGGAAGAAATTATGCTGAGTGAAATTAGCCAGTCCCAGAGACTGAAAGGACAAATGTTTCCCTACAGCAAAACCCAGGCTTGGGTGAAAGGTCATCAAGTGTGAGTACTAGTCTAAAGTCAAAGTAGCATATAATCTAGGGGAACTATAGATACCTGGGATGGCAGAGGGACGGAGGATAGAGAGAAATCTTAGGGGTTATCAACAATGTGGCTTACTCTTTACTCACATAAGAAGTCAAATAATACTTGTGCAATCATTTAATTCTGGAAAATGCACAATATATATGTTTATATATAAATTTTGTTTATGTCTGTTATGGGGGAATTATAGAAGAGTCAAAAGACTTGGGTGTGGGCAATGTGGGAGTAATTCTGGATTAGAATCAGGTATATCATATTGTTACTACATATGCATTTATGATTATACAACCACACAACTCAATAAAATCAAAAACAAAATTATGATGTACATTAAAAAGGCCATGAGACATTTCTGTTTTATAAGAAATAAGGCAGTGACTACTACACAGCAGGTTTCCTCAGGTAAACTATTAAGTCTGCCTGTTCTCCCTTCTAATGCCAGTGAAGATCATTTTTCTTCCAAGGATGGACTTTTTGGGATTTTTCAGATACTCCATCATCCTAGGTGAAGCCTTTGATCTTACTTGCATCTGTGTAAGAGAATCTGACAGTCTGACCAGTCTTCTGCCCAAACAGGACATAGAGATTTGACTCCTCCTTGGGCTTTCCTCCCTTTCCCAGGTGTGCCACTGGACACGCATCCGAACAAAAGTATTCTTGCCGTTCTCAGCATCACCTGTTTTTTATTATTATTATTATTGTTGTTGTTGTTGTTGTTATTGTTATTATTAATCATTATTATTAGATAGACATGGTCTTACAATTTGGAGGGGTTTATCATCAAACAATCAAGAACAACAATGTAATAACAGAACAGGCCGATACTGGTGCCAGAAGATGGTTTCCCCACTTTGGGTTCCCTATTGTTCCATGTTTCACTTAAGCCCCAAGTTAATTGGACTTCTTGAGGAAGTCGGAGGTTCCCCTCAGATTAGATTCATCCATACTACCTCCCTTTGGTCACCTTGATGACCTTCGTATTCCCTTCCCTACCCTCCTCGCTACGTCCCCCAGGAGTCTTAGCACAGTTCCCCATGATCATGTAAGAGTTCATATATGTTGAGGTAATTGTTAGGTTAATCATCTAATGAACTGTTTCCAATTATATTCTAGCTTCCACAAATGTTTTTAATTCACTGTTTTATCACCAGTGCAAGGAATGTTCCCAATCAGAAGCCAGAAGTCCTGTTCTCTCATTTTTCCTAGACTTTAGCAGTAAAGCCCTGTAGCCCCACACTTTCCTGTGGTGGCAGACTTTTTACTACCCATTACATCTTCTACTTATTATTGTTCTGTTCACATTTACTTTTTTTTTTCATTTTTCAGTCTTGGCAATGTGTGTATGTCTAGGAATTTATCCTTTTCCTCCAGATTTTCAATTTCATTGACTTATAGTTATTCATAGTAATCCCTGATCCTTTGTATTTCTGTGCTATGAGAAATATTCCATATAAAAATCATCTCTGATTTTACTCTTCTGAGTATTCTGTTCTTTTCCAAGTCTAGCTAAGGGTTTAACTATTTTATTTATCCTTTTGAAGAATAATTTCTTTTTTTATTGATTTTTTTGTGTTACATTTTTATTCTCTGTATCATTTCTTTCTACTCTGATCTTTACTATTTCTTTACTTCTGCTAATTTTGGTTGTAGTTCTTGTTTTTCTAGTTCTTTGAGATGCAGTGATAGCTTGTTGACCTGAGATCTTTATAGTTTTTGATGTAGGAATTAATTCCTCTAAAATTCTCTTCTAGTATTGCTTTCGTTGTAATACAGAAGTTTTGTAGGTTGTATTTCCATTTTCATTTGTTTCAAGAACTTTTTAAAAAATTCCTCCTTAATTTCTTGATTCATTAGTTGTTTAAAAGTAAGTTTTTAAATTTCCATTTACATAGTTTTCAAATTTTGTTATTGGTCTCCAGCTTTATTTATTCATGAAAAATGCTCAATATAATTTTCAATTTTTAAAAAAACTATGAAGACTTGTTTTGTGTTCTAGAACAATCTCTCCTAAAGAATGTTCCTGGTGCTGATGAGAAAAATACGTATTCACCTGCTATTGGATGGAATGTTCTGTAGATGTGTCTTTGATCTATTTTGTAAAAAGGGCATTTAATTCTGCTGTTTCTATTTGTTGATTTTTCTGTCTACATACTCTATCCATTGCTGAAAGTGCAGTATTGAAGTCCCCAATTCTTAGGGTATTGGAACCTGTCTTTCCCTTTAGGTCTACTAGTACTGGCTTTTTATATGTGGGTGCTTTGATGTTGGGTGCATGTATATTCATAGGACGTTTGCAGAAGCAGTCTCTTTGCAGATGAGTCTAATGCAGTTCCAGTGGCTTCGTCCACGATCATGAGGCTTTGTCTAGCACTGGATTACATCATGGTGGCCTTTACTGGTTTTCAAGTCTAAGACAAGCAGTTAATTCTCTCTCCTTTCCCCAAGTGGGAGGCGCTTCTCTGTCTGGGCTTCTGGGAATTCGGGTATAAGTAACACAGGCAACTTTTTCTTTCCCCTTTCTGTGTCGCATTTTTAAATTTTGTTATACTAAATGAGACACTATGGTCTCTTACCTGATTTCCTTAGCTCTTAATCAGAGAGTCTGGATTTGTAAATATGTGCATCAAAAACATTACATTTTTTGTTTAAAAATTTATATTGTCTGTTACGTCACACTTTGTATAAAAGGTTATAAAATGTAATTCATGATGACTTTGAATATAAAGTCCCAATGTGTAATTTGAAAGATAATTAGGACACATTTTATCATTTGTAATCAAATACTCATTTTAGCAACTTTTTAAATTTTAATTTTTTTTTTTTAAAGAGAGAGGGACAGTGAGAAAGAGAAAGAGAGAAACAACTTTATTTAGTTTTTCACATGGCCTTAGTTGCTCCAACATTTAGTTGTGTACATGGTGCTGGGGTTTGAACCCGGGTCCTCATGCTTGCCAAGCAAGTGACGAAACCGCTGAACCACCGCTCCAGCCCTTAGCAACTTTTTGAAAAGTGTCTTTTCTTTAGTCCAGTCATCACAAAACTACCAAAAATGTAACTCTTGTGAATAATTGGTTATACATTCTTGTGCTGATAGCAGCTTTTCTCTTTTATCAAGTTGATCAAAATACAAATATAAAATATGATATTCATTTTATTTTCTGTCTGTTGTAACAGTGGGTATTAGGACTATCCTTTCATGTATATAAATATGTATCTGTACGTGCATGCACACACACTAAAATAGGTTCTGAATGAAAGATTGAAATTAGTAGGGGTCACATGCTATGAGTTAAAGTCATGGAATTCTTAGTATCTTAGAGTTTATCTACTCAAGGTGTGAAAAAATGTTATTTTAGGCTAAATGTGGTTATACAAAAGTTTTCTTTCTTTTCTTTTTTTTTTTTTTTTGCCTCCACAGTGTTTGAAAAACAGGTATAAATGCCTTCATGTGGTCCTTCAATTTACCTTAGTTTCCACAATGACTATTGTTACCTCACACCTGCAGCTCCATAAATATGATTTTCAGTTTTTTGTTTGTTTGTTTTTTTCTCTTGAGCAACCCAGATCCCTGAAACATAGACAATGAAATAAACACAGGAAGGTTAAACTTTCGCCACAAGTTTTGTAGCTTGTAGCTTGCTACTGGGAGTCAAGATTGCTGTTAGTGTTTCAAGATCCCCTAGCAGTGTTTTTTATAACATTAATATTATAATGATGATAATAATTATTTTCATTTATTTGTGGTGCCATGTGATATGCTAACTGCTGTATGTACATTTTTGCATTTATTGTCTTTCAAAAGCTTTGAACTTGATTTTAGTATCTTCCCCTGTTTTAGTCAGTTTTTCTGCTGCTGCAACTACATGATCTGACAAGAACAATTCTAAGAGGAAAAGTTTATTTAGGGGCTGATGGTTTTGGAGGTCTCCATTCCTTGGGCCTAGAGGTGAGGCTGAGCATCATGGTAGCAAGGATGGCTCCTAGGAGCAGAGAGCTCAAGGAGTCGCACTGGGAAGCAGAACAGAGAGAGAAACTCCATGCCAGTTACACAATATATACCCCAAGACATGCCCCAGTGAGTCACCTTCTACATCCATGTCCTACCAACCTACAGTTGCCAGTTAATCCCTGCGGGGGCAGGGGTTTAACTCACCGATTGGGTCAAGGCTTTTATAACCCAATCATTTCACCTCAGCCTTCCAGAATTGTCACACTTGAGCTTTTGGGGGACACCTTGCATTCAAACTGTAACATTGCTTTACAGAGAACGAAGCTAAGATATGAAGGGTGAAGCAGCTTGTCTAAGGTTGCCAGTCTGCTTGTAATGGCGCCTCTCCGCTGCCTCTTCTATTTAATATGTTAATTTCTATCACTTTGGTCTCCCAAATAGTACAGGTTGATAAACTTTATTCTGTGTGCTCAAAATGTTTAGAGAAAAATGAAAAATTATTCAGGCTTATTATTGAAGTTAATATGATCTCTCTCTGAATTTTAGTGAGATAATGGAAATAATACTTATTTAGTGCTTACTGTGGGCCAGTTATATAGGGACAGGTTATTTATACTCGTAATTTATTTATGATAAGATGATAACAAATTTATAATTATCTGGTGTTGGCTAGGAAATACAGTGAAATATCATTTGCTCAGGTTGATCCGGTTAATAAATGATATTAGAATTTCTACTTAGCTCTTTTGTCTCTAAAATGTTTACACTTTAAGGTAATATTTTAAAATACAGTTTCAACATTCTTGGTCTAGCTACTAACCTAAGTGCTTTATATTAAAATCAGCCTTTCAAGTATAATATTTATGCTAATGTAATTTCATGTGAATTAATTAAATATCTGCAGTTCAGAACTTTTATCATTGTTTTAATTTATGATAACGATTTCAGAATTTGTTGTGTCAACTGCAATGTATAAGATGTACTGTGAGAATATATGTAGGTGTCATAAAAATGTTCAATTGCTTGCATTAACAAACTAATATTTTTGGAATTATAACACACAAAGACTAAATTCCTTTTTTAAAAAATGGGACTATCAAGTACCTTCTAATGCAGTTAAAGATTAAAGTACTATACAAATGATCCTTTTCCTGTAAAAATAACTTAATCTGAAGTGAACATGTCTGCTCTGGAATAGTCTTTTATCACATTTATATTTCAGTGTTATCTGGCCAGGTCAGTGTTTACTGGGAATTTTAGATCTCTCAGTACAATAGTTTTGAAAAAATAAATTATTAGTATAATATTTAGAAGATATCTCAACATTTACAAATTCAAAACTAAAACTTCTCAAGTATAAATAAATACTAGCTTTATTGATTCACTTCCTTGTTGACTATTATTCATTGGATACCATGCATTATTCTCATCAGTGACAAAACCAAGGGCCTGTTTCCAAGAAGAGTACATGGCAATGGGATATAGGAGACAGACAATAAACTTTAAAGTCATTGTTTTATAATGTGTCAGTTAGTGATAAGTATCAGGAAAGAAAAGTTATCAAAATACTGAATCTAGAGGGCCACAGTCTAGCTCAGAGGTAGGAGACTTGCCCAGCATGTGTGAGGCCCAGGTTTGGATACACAGCACCACAAAAAAAAAAAGAATACGGAGAATAGAAATTGGGAGAACAGAAAGGAAGAATAAAGTGATACCTTGATCACTCTGTGCAGTGGTGACATTCCAGCAGAGACTGGCACAAAGTTGGAGAAATCCGTTCTAATAACCAGTAAGGAGAGCCTTCCAGGTGGATAACAGACAGACTTAGGGTCTGTGAATATTACAGTCAACCAAGTAGTCACAATCCCTGCTGTCGCGGACCACTAGAGGGCAGCAAAATTGACAAGGCAAATAAATAATAACCCAGAACGAAGGAGAAAAATTAACTAGGAAAAAGAATGTGCAGATTATGTGAAGAATGATGAGGTGAACTATATATAGGATGTTCCAGAAATATCTCCCCGTGAAGGTGACATTGAGATAAAGACCTAAAGAACATAAAGATGGCAATCGTGATTATGTCTGGGGGAAAATGTGTTCTACTTGGAGGACTCAGCAAGCACAAAGGCCTGAGGCAGAGACAACAGCTGGTATGTTTGCTTAAAAACAAGAACCCTGTGCAAGGCTGGAGTGAGCAAAGGGGAGAAAAGTAGGAAAGGACATCAAACAGGCAACACAGAGAGAAGGTGCAGGGCCTGGAGGCCTTTTAAGTAGCTTTTTTTTTCCTCCCAGTGAGATAAAAAGCCATTTAGGCCATACCATCCAACTTAATTTTATAGGAATCACTCTGGCAGCTGTGCTGGGAATAGACGAAATGGAATGAAGGAAGAACCAGGAAGGCTGGTAGGGTGAATATCACAGCAATTGAAGTCACAGATGCCTCTGTGAAAGTTACAGATGTTGAAAGCTTTTGGATTCTCGACACTTTATCAAATACTTTCAATGAAATTCTCATGAATGTGGGGTGTGAGAGACATCTGGGAATCACAGAGGAATTTAAAATTCTATCATAAGTGAAAGAATGGAATTATTTACTCTTATGGGAAATAGTAAGAATAGTTCTGTGGGTGGAAAAGAGAGCCCATTAGGGCATGTTTACAGTACCTGTGGATGCCCAAACAGAAAGGTAAGGTAAACTGTGCATGTGCATGTGCTCATTTGCATAAAAATACATGCAAGCATCTTTTGACAGTTAAGAGCAATGTTCAAGCACAAATGTAATTTGAGAATTCTTCAGTTCATATACCAAATAAAATTTGGAAACCCTTCATTCTATATATGATTTTTAAATACAAGGACTAGATAAAATAACCTTGGGAATGATGACATTGGGAAAGAGAAAGATTAAAAGACTAATTTGGGGTTCTGCAATGTTTAGATATTGAGGAAATGAAGAGAAATAGTAAAGGAGAAGGAATCAAATAAAGAAATATTTTTTTTTACCAGAAGTGAGTAATTGACTATATCAAACAGCATTTATAAAGGAGATGAAGACTAGGAATTGATCAATACATTAGCAATACATAGGTCATTAGTTAGCTCACAATAAAATTTTGGTGAGTCATAGGGATATAGCCTTCATTTGGAAGGCTGAAGAGAGAATGGGAGTTTTCTGGCAGAGTAGAATAAAAATATCATGATACCTGCATGGAGAAATGGGGTCAAGAAAGCTGTGTTTATTTCTTCCTTTAAATAAAACAAAATTGGAGAAATACCAGAATTTCAGGATGCTATCTATGCATTTATGACTAGAAGGCAGATAGTTCATTTATGATAAAAGGATGGACCTAACATGTACTCTGATGGGTGGAGAGCTACCGTGATAGTGTAAAAGGCTGACTTCTGGAGAAAGAGCTTGTGAACTCAAACTTAATGTAGACAATCATTTTTAAGAAATGACCTTACAGTCAACTCCAGTGGAAGGAAGGAAGAAGGAAAAAGGATAAGGGGGTAATGCAGGTTGCAATGCAGGCCTAACAGCAGCCCTGCCCAAACCAAGAGGCTCACTAACGCTAGAATGGCTTCTCACCTGTCTGGAGTTGACTCAACGTCGATACTCATTGATCAGTCATTGGCTGTGTCCTGCCCCAGGAAGTAACCTTGGGCAAGGAGGTTCTCTTACAGAAACAGTCCCTGCAGGGCTGAGAGCCAAAGGCTGCTTGTCATCAGAATCCCCAATAGTGCGGACGATAAGTCTTTCATTAAAGGGGAATCTAGAGCACCTTGCAGTGTCCGCATAGGTCATACTTGTGTAAGTTGCTTTTAGATTGCTTTTGTTTCTGCATGAAACAGGAGGGAAGAATCTGGCAGAAGGTATTGAAAGAGAATAGTTATAAAATTGTTGTTCAGAGGATAGAGAGAACATGGACTCTAAGTGTACTGGGATTACCAGGCAGCACGAAGGGCCTGCTGAGCTTTATGGTCATGAATTTAGAATCAAACTATCCAACATAGTTGTTTTTCTCTATCTATATTCACCTTACAAATTGGAGCAGACTAGGCAGATAGTCCAATTTAACCAAGCCTGAAGTTATGCTGGGGACCAGTGAAGGGAGATTTGAGGAGTTATAGTTCTTGGAAGGATTTATTTAATGAAGTGTTACAGTGTAGAAAATAGCTGAAGAGGGTATTAGGCCTAAAAGCTTGAGAAATAATTAAAAATATCTATGAGTTACAGGAACTGTACCGAATAACTTGCTGGGTTTTTTTCACCCCCATATAGAATCCAAGGACACTCAAACACTGAACTACATCCCCCAGTCAACTTTTTAAAATTATTTTAAGACAGCATCTTGCTAAGTTTCCCATACTGGTCTTGAAGTTGAGATCCTCCTGTTCTCCAGGGTTCTGAGATTGCAAGTGTGCACCATCATATCCAGCCAACTTGTGGTTTTACTAAATGACACCCTTTTCCCTTTCTCTATGGGTGTGTAATACTCAAAGTCTCTGTATTTGTGTTATACATTTACTGTGCTTACCTTTATACCTTTATACGATGTTTAATGAATTAAGACTGATGGGAATTTGGGAGAAAACATTATTTGGAAAAATTGAACTTAAAAGTAAATAAGAATTATTTATGCACTAGCCTGCATAGAAGATAGAAATTTTGTCAAAAGAGATTTAGAACCTTTGCCAGCACTCTTAATCTGTCTTCACATTAAATAAGAAATTTATATAGAAATTTCACATTTGGAATTATTTTATCAGATATAACATTCACTATGTTATAAATGAAATCAAACACATAGTCGGGTATGGGTGAGCAAGGCAGAAATTTACTTGGGCCAAAGAGTGAAAGAATGAGAGCCCAGAAAGGAAATCAGGGCATAATTCCAACCTGACACAATATTACCCTTCGCTCTAATTGGAAGAACTCAGGTGTACAATCTGTGCTATTAGCTAAGATAAGGTGGAGGCAGTTGCAAAGAAGTAGGCTGCGACTGGGAGAGAATGAGGGGCAGGTGTTGCTTCATGTGTGGTGAGGGGCACAGCGAGTCAGCAAAGTTCACTGGCAGAGGATGGGTGGGTACTGGAAGGGGTCCTCCGAAAGAGGTTGGCGTACACAGATGGGCCTACACAGGGGAGGCAGTTACTATCTTCAAGGGGAGGAGGATCTAAAATGGAGGTAGTGTGTTATACATCACAATCTTTCAAGTTTGATAGGAAAGACATACATCTTACAATTATCAAAGTAGCTTTTTTGTACCGCTTAAGATGCCAAAGATAAGACCAATGATCGGAAACATTTTTATCACATCTCTAGAAAATTTATCTTTTCACAAAAGTAATTACAGTTCGATGTTTAACTTATAATGTGCTTAAAGTGTCATTTTCAAGGCAAACATAATCTGGTTTGCTTTAGGTGCTCTGTATAATCAGTGAATCTTTGGCTGGATAATTCAAGTCTGATATTACCTGAAGTGAAAATAGCAAGCCATTTCAAGAGATTATTCACCTGACCCTGTTATATATAACCAAGGAAAAATGAGACTGAAAAAAATTCCATTACAACTTGTCATTACTTTCTGTAGATTTACCTTACCACATCTCCAGCTACATCTTAATTCGATTTTTACCTTTGTATAACAGATTTTATTTTAGATACCTATAATTAGCCTAGCTGATATTCTTGAGAGACAAGGTTTGTTAAATAATTAACATTTTAAAAAGGTTATATACTGTCCCATCACAGATGACTTATAACAAATATTTTAAAGAATTTAATATTATTTAATGTGGTATAATAGAAAATGTTCAAAGAAATAATTTTGTTGAAATCATTCTAAACTATGAGTATCAGCATAACATTAGATTAAAAAACCAAAAAACAAATAAATAAAAACCTTGCAGGTCTCAAAACTGAACGATTTATTTAGAAGACTGAAATCTTTCCTGGCCAAGGGTGTTTTTTTATTCTTTTTATTTAACCTTAGTGAATTTCAGCGTCCTCTTCAATAAATGGGGATAATAAACCCTGTCCCTCTTGCTGATAAATTGATCACAGACTCATAAGTTCAAAATTGCCAATAAAACATCACAAAGCTTCAGATTTCTAAGGCTTTGAGTTCAGGTAACATTAAATCAACTTTTTTATTTTAAGAAATATTATTAAGAATTTTGCTTGTTGTAGACCGTTCTGGCTGTCTTTACATGCAGACAAATGGCTATGTACTGGAAAGTGCTAATTTAATTCTTTCTTAAAATAAATGTAAGAATTATGATTTTTGTATCTGTCACTAATTGTCTTACCTTTGTGTCTTTCATCTATCAGAAGGTGTTTTTGAACAAAATACTCTTAGGAAGATTACTTCTAAATCCTAAAACCAATTTGGTCTAACTTCCAAATGCTTGCATTGCTTTCATCCTAATGATTTTTAAACTTTGGAATAAATAACGTTATCTTTGATTTGCCTACTCACTACTTAACAACTGTGTGCACACAGCCAATTTTATATTTGCTTTTCAAATAAATTTAGCAATCTTTAGGACTGGGGATGTGGTAAAGTGGTAAAGTATTTGCCTAACACATATGACCTAGTTTTGAGTTCCACATTGAAGGGGAAGTACGTAGCAATATTTAAATATAATTCATACTTAAATTAAATATGAATACTTAATTTTCAAGGCGCCTGCCAAAGTATGAGCAGTAGCTATTATGATTATTTTATTTCCCATCTCCTCTTTTTTAAAAAAATTTCAGAATTTCAATAATATTTCTGAAGTTTGACCAGTTTTTATTGTAGTGTTTGCATTGATGGAAAAAAAATCTGCCAATAACCTGAATAATCCTGATGATAACAGGAGCAACAAATACAACTGATGAAAGACTACAATATGTAGTCATTTTGCAAGTGAGGCAGCAAATACCAAGTCAGTTATTAGAAAATATGTGAACTTCTTTTAAGCCATAGGGATTAAAGCTCCAGTGCTCCTGAGAAAGAGCACCGAACTCTCTTCCTCAATCTTATAGACTTCAGAAGTTAATTAAATAATGCTCAAGTTCCTGGTATTTAGCTTAGTGTGATTTTTCCATTTTCAATGGTTCTACTTCCAGTAAAAATTTAAGCTCAATTGTATGAAGACATTTAGAGTTTGCACTGAATTATATATGTATTTACAGTGGTTTTAAAGTAGAGAAAGAAATGAGAACACCTAAAGCATTAGCAGTCTAGTGCTCATTAGCACCCCCTACCTGACAAGCGTGTAGCCAAGCACAATCCAGAATGAGTCGCCCATGCCCATTCCTCCTCCTTACTGAGAACTCCTGAGATTCTACATTGTCACTCATTCAGAACAGGTTTAAAAGTAGGAAGCTAAGTCCATGACACCTGAACCACATCACTTCATTCCTAACTGCATAACATTTATCCTCTTGCCTTGACTCTTTCCCTTCACTCCTCCTCAATAACTGAACCAACTTGTATTTAACATGTGTAAGATCAAAAGATTATGGTCCAGAATTTCTTATTCAGTTTCCCTCTTGCTAATTTCCTATTCTTTTACTTCTAATACTTTTCATTAATTGATTCTAGGTAATGATTTTTTTTGGTATGTGTATAAATGAAACTCACACTATACCTTCTTAAGGGATCTCATGATGAAGTACCTTCATAATGGGATTGCTGTGTTGCTCCACCCACTCTGCTACCCAGTGTTATCTTTTATAGTTTTGCAGTGTAATATCAGACCAAACAATGCTTCTCCTGAACTAACGGAAAGTTTTCATCTTACAATAATTGTGAATCCTAATACTGTGGATAGCACCATCTTTGTTTTGTCCCCTCCAAAAGTTAGAGTTAAATTAAATTTGTGAGCCAGACATCATGGCATATGCCTGTAGTTCTAGCTTTTAGAAAGGTAGGAGGATTATTTGAGCCAAGAAACTCAAGACTAGCATGGGCAACCTAGCAAGACCCTGTCTTAAAACAATTAACTCAGGGAAAGAAATAGTAATGGGAATCAGGAAGGGAGATGCAAGGGAGGGATGGAATGAAGGAGGGGAAAAGAGGAAAGTAAAGAGAGAAAGGCAGGAACCTAAAGAACACAGGTTGGTGTGCATGTGTTAACTGAAAGGTTTCTGTTTCACAATGAGACAGCTATATTTTTCCTATGTTTCATCAATCCTCCAGCCACACACCAACCAGGAATTTTTTTCACATAAATAATTATAACTTATATTAACCACAGTCCTGCCAGGCATGAAGACCACTTTTACATTTTTTTAAAGTCACTTTTTTTCCTATAAGGAGTTCACAGCTCTTCACAAAAGTGCAAACTTCTTTGTATTATTTCGCTGTGGCTTTATGTAAGCAAAAAGTTCTATTCATCATTGAAAACTATCAATTGATTTTTGTATTGCTGGTGCTGTATTTCCTAGGAAATAATGACCCAGAGATAATTCTATGAGAAAGTCTTGAATTGTACTTGTATTAACAGTTGATACAAAATAAAGCAATTACAGCTGAAAGTGACTTTTTGGATCACTTTGATCTCAGAATACAATTCAGGTCATAATTATTCTACAATTTTTCTTTTTCAGTGTGTTTAACTAAACCATGCCTGTACTTCAGTTTCTCAGAAGTAGGCTTTAATTTAGGACTATTTTCCATTAAAATATCCTTTTAAGTATAATCGGTTGGTTTGAAATGTCATAATACACATACTGTAAACTTGTAGTAGTAAATGTATTGGAATACAAATATACTTTTTAGAAACCAGTGAAGAAGTTCAATTTAAATAGGTTAATATCCAAATAGTCTCCCAAGATTTATATGTACAATGAGGAGGAATAGGAAAGAAAAACCATGCAATCCCTAAAGGGATATGAAAGCCCTGTGGCATCCATTTCCTCGTTATATGAATCCTGTTATATTTCTAGGAGTGACTTAATCAAAAGTCAAGTCAGAAAACTTGCCATGCTTTATCTTCATATTGAGTTCATTTTCTGAAAAACAAAATAAAGATAGTCTCTATTCCGAAGAATTAATGCACATAAGCTTAAAGCCATAGGTTACATATATTTGTTTGCTTCGGACACACATGTGTAGGTTGTATTTTTCCATGCATGTGAAGCTCAAAAACAGGCAAACATGGTATCTGGTAGCAGAGATTCGAGGAGTAACTTCAGTGGCACAAACACATCTGAAAATGAAAGAATTCAATGTTTTCCTCAAAGGTTAATGTGCATGATTTTAAATAACAGCATTCTCCCCAAAATTAGGACTGCGATTATTCTCTTTTGTTTTGCTCCTTCTCAAAAAACATACCTATTTGCCAAGAATTGTAGAATTATACATAAAAACCCAAATCCTTCCACAAACAGTGACTACCTTTCTGAGTATTTGGTATGTGAATTCACTCACAGTTGATGAATTTAAGAGCATCTGATTATAAGTTCAACAAATAAGCAAACCATTGCCCATCTCTTGAAAAAAGAGCATAGAGGATATTTCTTAGACTATTTAAGACTAGTGATTTATGTTCTTTGTATCCATCCAGTACATTTTCCTGATTAATTTCATCCATTTGCCAAGTCAATAAACATTAAATTTGAGGCTCTAATTTATATTTCTGCAAAATAGCATTTTAGCATGAAATAATTAAATGATTTTTAAAAACCTCTTGTACAGTTTATGTATAATGGGAGGAATGGCATAACATTTCCCAGAAGCATTTCTTGCCATGGAAACCTCATTTTACAAACCCAGAATTCTAGCACAATGTTTATTTATACAAATAATGAACTCTACCATTTGCAAAAAAACTATTCTAAAAAACCATCCAATTGGTTGAACTATACCAAGAAAAGTGAAGGGTATATGTTATGAGTATTGAATAAATTAATAA